>JAVJIF010033597.1:0-42500 GCA_038442645.1 Agave tequilana
AATCTGACAATTATGTTATAAGCCATAAAAAGGACAACTTGTATGGGAATGAGAGGAAGTGATGGATGCCGGAATGATACCTTGCTTATAGTATGGGAATAAAATATATTGCGGGTAGTGTTATGGGAAATTACTGTTAGGGGGACTTTGGGCCTCCAAGCTGGTCCCAGGTGTATGGAACTACTATAAGAAGCTCTATCAGTTCTCCATCTACTTCCAATAACAAACCTTGCTTTACTCGGATATGGATCTATGTGCGTTGGGACGCTAATTCACATAGCTAGATATCAAAGTAAGACAAGTAATAATAATAATATTGGAACTCCTATTATGATTCCTGTTATGACTCCGTTATGTACTCCTGTTACGCCTATTATGGACTCTTGTTATTCTTGTCATGTACTCTGTTATGACTATCGTGTGATTTGCAACTCTGGATTCTATACGCTTGGATTTCGGTGGCATGAGATAAGAGTATATAGATGAGGGTTTCCTTTGTTTGGATTATTCCTTCGATGTACTAGTCTCATGGGACCGTGACCTAAGCGTATACAATCAATTTTGCTTGTAATCAATTTCCTGTTTTATGATTATTTATGCTATACCTTGTTCTAACCTACCTGCTCCTGAGTACTTCTTACTGGTATCATTTGTTATATGCACACTTGTGCTCGTCCTTGCTTCGCCACTTGGCTTTCTATCCCACTCGCCTGGGGAGTGCATTGACTCCCCTGGACCTCATCGTCCAGGTTATGGAGCTAGGAGCGTGTGGATTCTCCCAGTTGCTGATCAGAGTAGCGCAGCGGTAGCGTGGATCTTCAGCAAGACCGTTCAGAGCTCTATCCTTCCAGGCCCCTTGTTCGCCTCTCGAGTTTCCCTTTTATAAACTCGTGAGTGCCTTTATTCTGTTCACTATTATACATCCTTAGTATTCCCGCAATTGCGCATATCTGTGATGTAATATTCATGTAATATTGGATCACCTCTGGTGATAACTTTGTAATTGTACTTATGTGTTGGAATGTATAATGCACCATTTGCTTCCGTACTCTGATTCTTGTCTGTACTGATGCTTAGCGTATATACGTGAAGGTACTTCTGACTTGCGTATATACGTTGCAGTGACGTCTCCGTATCCGCCAGGATCGGGGCGTTACAGGATGGTATCAGAGCTTAGGCTCTAACTTCCTCAGTACGTCCAGATAGCAATTAATGGTAAAGAAATTTGCAACTGGAATGCTTGAGTCTTGGTTATACATTCCAACTAAAGTACAGAGTTATCTATTTCTTGACCATCCTTCCTTTGATTCCTAATTTCTTCCATATATCCCCTGTTTTGGTTTTATGAAGCCTTTATTTCCACCCTTGTTCTCTTTGTTTTCAATTCACCCCTTAACGAAATTTGCGAGGACGCAATTTTTTGTAAGGTGGATGGATTGTAATACCCGCTCTGGAATACGTACTTAGTGCGTATTCAGTTTTTTTGATCGTAGTTTTCGATTTACTTCTTATATTTGACCGATTTTAGTGTTTAAATATCATTCAATATTTTAGATTTATATGATTTCTGGAATTTTCTTGAATATAAAAGAAAATCTTCAAACACCGGTGTCGGGCCAGTACCGTGACCGATTCCCGGATTTTTAATTTACAAACAGTTTGAAATTTCTAGAAAGTTCTTTAGACTTTATTCTTAGAATCACATTTCTTATTTAAATACTTTTTCTGAGTATTTATTGATTTTATGAAAATTCCACCGGAGTCGGTATCTTGATTGATTCGAGATTTTTAGTTTTAAAACTATAAAGTATTTCTTAAAACGGATTTCACCGTGATTCTTAGTTAATATTCTTGATTTTGATTATATTTCGGGTCGTTCCGAGATACTTGAAATTTCGGACGATTCCGGTATTTTTCCGAATGTTTGCCGCATCCGCAACTGAATCCCGGGAATCCGCCACTTTCATTATTTTCATTTTCTCTTCCAAAGAGATATCTTACTTTGCCATTTTCTTTTCCTTTTCCATTTTCTTTTCCTTTTCCAATTTCTTATTTCCTTTTCCTTCCACCACAAGTTCCTTTTTCCTTCCACCAATTTCTACAACCTTCTACAAGCTTCCATTTTCTTCTCCAAGCTTTCTTTTTCTTTCACCTCAAGCTTCTCCAAGCTTCTCCAACACTCCACCAAAATATCTTCCCTTTTATTTTCTTTTCCTATTTTCTTTCTTTCCTTTCCTTCCACCCTAAGTTTCTCCAAACTTCTACAAGCTTCCAATTCCTTCTCCAACCTTCCATTTTCTTCTCCAACCTTCCATTTTCTTCCACCAACTTCCACCACAAAATATCTCCACCTCACCCATCTCCATGGCTAGCTATGATTGGTCAAGAGTAAACACCTCACCCCCTTCCATTTGCAAATAAGCCCCTCTCTTTTATTTTTGCATCACCTTCACAAATCCAAAACTCTATAAATACCTCTCCTTCTCCATTTCATTTCATTCATCTCTTCATCACTTCACCAAAACCAAAACCTCCACCAACTCCTCTTCATCTCCACCACCACTACAACTTCTCCAACCCTTTACCTTCACCTTCTTCCTCCTCCATCTCCATGGAAACCACCACAAATTTCAAAACTCCACCAAAGCTTCCACTTTTCCTTTACCTTCTCCAAAATACCACCACCATCAAAACCTCTTCACTTCTCTCTCTACATATTCATATCATAATTCTGGCGCGTCCCGAGTTTCATGGATTTCGGACCTTTCGACATTTCTGGCGATTTAGGCGAGTGATCTCGCTATCCTCTTGCCTTACTATTTTATTGGTTAAGCGAGTGTTCTCGCTTTCTTCTGGACTTTCTTATTTCGGCGAGTGTTCTCGCTTTCTTCTGGATCTTCTTTTTCAGCGAGTGGTCTCGCTTTTCTCTCGTCTCTATTTGAGTTTCCCGTTTCATCGGTCGATAAGTATTTCGCTTCATATTCTATTTCATGTTTATATGTCTTTCACTGCTTTCATACCATGCGTGGCCGACCCTTCGTGGTCGTTGAAACTCTGTTACCTGCCAATATCATCATCTTATCATGCTATCTCTTGACACCAAGCATGATACACCTGATTCTATATAATTCATGATAAAGGGAATGTAGTACCTGTATTCCAGTTATGTATTCCAGTTATGTATTCCAGTTATGATCCTGCTCATTCCTTAATCTGATAATTATGTTATAAGCCATAAAAAGGACAAACTTGTATGGGAATGGGAGGAAGTGATGGATGCCGGAATGATACCTTGCTTATAGTATGGGAATAAAATATATTGGCGGTAGTGTTATGGAAATACTGTTAGGGGACTTTGGGCCTCCAAGCTGGTCCCAGGTGTATGGAACTACTATAAGAAGCTCTATCAGTCTCCATCTACTTCCAATAACAAACCTTGCTTTACTCTGGATATGGATCTAGTGCGTTGGGACGCTAATTCACATAGCTAGATATCAAAGTAAGACAAGTAAATAATAATAATATTGGACTCCTGTTATGATTCTGTTATGACTCCCGTTATGTACTCCTGTTACGCCTATTATGGACTCTTGTTATTCTTGTCATGTACTCCTGTTATGACTATCGTGTGATTTGCAACTCGGATTCTATACGCTTGGATTTCGGTGGCATGAGATAAGGGTATATAGATGAGGGTTTCTTGTTTGGATTATTCCTTCGATGTACTAGTCTCATGGGACCGTTGACCTAAGCGTATACAATCAATTTTGCTTGTAATCAATTTCCTGTTTTATGATTTTTATGCTATAACCTGTTCTAACCTACCTGCTCCTGAGTACTTCTTACTTGGTATCATTTGTTTATGCACACTTGTGCTCGTCCTTGCTTCGCCACTTGGCTTTCTATCCCACTCGCCTGGGGAGTGTCATTGACTCCCCTGGACCTCACGTCCAGGTTATGGAGCTAGGAGCGTGTGGATTCTCCCAGTTGTGATCAGAGTAGCGCAGCGGTTAGCGTGGATCTTCAGCAGACCGTCAGAGCTCTATCCTTCCAGGCCCCCTTGTTCGCCTCTCGAGTTTCCCTTTATAAACTCGTGAGTGCCTTTATTCTGTTCACTATTATACATCCTTAGTATTCCCGCAATTGCGCATATCTGTGATGTAATATTCATGTAATATTGGATCACCTCTGGTGATAACTTTGTAATTGTACTTATGTGTTGGAATGTATAATGCACCATTGCTTCCGTACTCTGATTCTTGTCTGTACTGATGCTTAGCGTATATACGTGAAGGTACTTCTGACTTGCGTATATACGTTGCAGTGACGTCTCGTATACGCCAGGATCGGGGCGTTACATGTGCTTCATAGTGGTTGCAGCGACACCGAGAGATAGAACAAGTGTGTCCTTGTATTGAAGATCCAGTGGGATCAACAATAGTGGAAAAATCTTCAAGTGTGAAGGCGGGGACGTAGAGCGTGGCTCGAACCTCGGAAACATATCCTCGTGTTTGCGTTTGCTCAATTTCTCTAAACTCAATCTCTCTTATTACTTGCCTTATTTATTGCTTTATCTTGCAAGTGTTTTCTAATTTGAGCTTATTGTTTTAAGTAAATTTTAATTCTGCATTATTGTCATATTTCATATAGCCATCACCTATTCACCCCCCCTCTAGGTGATTTCAAGTGGTATCAGAGTCAACCCTACATTTGGTTTAACCACCTTAGGGAGATCCTTGTATTTGGCTATATCATTTTGTTGCATTCTTCATTTATTGTGCATCTTATTCATTATCCATGGCTTCAATGATTTTTCTAGCATCAAGTCCCCACCCAAGTTTGATGGCTTGAACTTCCCTATTTGGAAGGTCAAGATGAACCTTTTTCTTAAATCCTTAGGAGTTAGAGTTGCTAGGGCCATCACCAAAGAATTTATTGAACCCCTCACGATGAGAAATTAATGGTCCGAAGATACCACTAAGGACTATGAGGCAAATGCTAGAGCCCAATATGCATTAACACAAGCCTTAAATGAAGATGACCTATCACACATCATAAATTGTAAATCGGCATTTGAGGTTTGGAATGTTTTGATTGAGACTCATAAGGGAACGTCCCAAGTCAAAAGATCCAAGATTGACTTGCTTCGTTCTCATATTGAGAACTTTTACATGCTTGAGAATGAATGCATTGATGACATGCTCACTCGTTTCACACACAAATAACAAATGCTTATCTTCTTTAGGTGACACGATCGACAATGACCAAAAGATTCGGAAGGTCTCGAGCTCTTCCCAAAGCTTAGGAAGTCAAGGCAACCACCCTCAAAGAGCTCAACGATCGGGAGGAGATGGACTTCTCCGCCTTCATCGAAAATCTCAAGACCCATGAGATGGAGATGAAAGTTAGAGAAGAAAGGGAGGGCCGAAGAAGAAAGCCTCGCTTTCAAAGCCACTCAACCAACCATGACGAGGAGGACTCATCGGAAGACTACGATGAGGATTTTGCCATGCTCATCCGGAAGGTGGGCAAGATGTCTACAAGAAGGGGAGAGGCAAAGCAACTTCCGAAGAGGTAAACCTCAAGGAAGATTTAAAAGAAAAAGGGAGGAACTGGGTCCGTGCTTCCATTGCAAGAAAACCGGACATCTCTCATCGCTGATTGCCCCGCTCTCCAAGCCACAACCTCCAAGAATGGGCCAAAGAAGAAGAAAGCTATGGTGGCCACTTGGGATGACTCGGAGTCGGAATCCGAAGAGGAGATCGACACCGCCAACATGTGCTTCATGGCACATGGGGAAGATGCATCAAAGGTATATCTCGAAAACTCCATAGATGATGATGAATTAATTATGGATGAACTTGCACAATTTTTCGAAGAGCTACAACATAGATATGAGATTTCACAATCTCAAATAAGAAATTAAAAAGGAAAATGAATCTTTGAAAAATAAATTTGATCTTGTCTTAAAAGAGAAAAATAACTTAGAAAACTCTTTTGTAAAGATGAAAAAGGACTTTGAAAATTATAAAATATCTTCTAAAGGAAAAAGCCCCATTCATCTTGTAACAAAAATGATTTTATTGAAATTCAAAAAACGAGTTGATGTTTTAGATTCAACTCTTAAAAAATGTGCACTTGACTTAAATAAAAATTTGCATCTAGATTTCCCAAAGGAGGTAACCCAAGGGAAACACTCACCACAACATGCACGGAAACATGCACACACACACACAAGCATGCATTCATGTATGGTAGTGGTAGGATTTATGTTTGCACACATTGTGGCCGCAAAGGCCATTTAGAAAAATTTTGTTTTGCTAAGCTTAACATGACTAATAAACATGTTTGGGTTCGCCCGGTGGTACTAACCCTAAAGGACCCAAAAAGATAAGGGTACCAAAAGACACACCCAATTAATTGATACAGGTGGGTCTTCTTCCTCAAAGACGTAGGGGGAGACGGTGCCCGGGTGGGGATGCAACAATGCCTAACGAAACATCATCGCTTGCATCGCTATCGTAGAGGCACCTATTTTGGAGAATACCCTCGGTTTGTAATTTCTCCATTTAAAAGTTTTATTTTTGTTTATAAACATATGCATAGGATTGTTAGTTTACCTTTGTGTTATATTGATATGGGTTAGTGTAAACTTATATTTCCATCATGCTTGTGTATAGCTTTGTTCTAATTCATGTTATCTCGCTTTATGTCATATTTTTGTTGTGTCCACATGTCTAGTTTTGATCATATATCTATATACACATTTTGTCAAAAAATAAAATAAAATAAAATAAAATAAATATTTAGAATTCATATTTAAAGCAAATACATTAGAGATGGCAATTGCGCACCTTAACTCATATTTAGAGGAATCTCGAGGATGAAGTTCAGAACCCTTCACCGGGTATTCGCTTCAACATCTCTAAACCTTTGTTTTATATGGAAAATAAAAAAAATAAATATTTGTGTAAATTTTGTTGATAATTTCAACTAATAAAGTTTAAATCATGTTTTAAAACATTGTTTGTTGAAAATATTCTCTTTTATTATCTTCAAACTATTTTAGATAATTTTTTTTGGGGTCTTTGCTGCTGACAGTTTTTTGGGCAAGACCGGCCGACCGGAGCTGAGATTCGGCCGACCGACCTTACCTGGAAGAATGTTTTTTTATCCTTATCTGTAGTCGGTCGACCGGTGCGGTCGACCGTTTAGTCTGTCAGTGGTCTCGGGTATTTTTGGTCGACCGGACCGGTCGACCGGGCGACGGGAATCTGTCATTTACCCACCCTTTTTAAAGCCCTAACTCTCTCTTTTCTCTCATTTCTCACCGGCGGCTCTTCACTCTCTCCTCTCTAAAAACCCTAATGACCTCTTCCCACCTCAATCCAACCTAAATCCTAGCTTTGATCACTTAAATCTTTTCTGGATCGTCTCTTTCAGGCCCGATCTACGTTCAATCTCAAGGATTTTCGGTTGTGGGTTCTTGATCTCTCATCCCTCAAGGTAAAAATCCCTTTTTTTCTTTAGATCTTGCTTTCTATCTTGTTGTTCATCCTAGTTTTGTCAAGATCTGTCCTTCACCTAGTCTAGATCAAGCCCTAATATTGTTTTTGACATAGATCTTTTCTTTTAACCTAAAAAATTATGCCTAAAAGATCTAGAGCCGAGAAGGGAAAATCAGTAGTCCCTTTTTCTTCATCCACCAGGACTAAACCTCCATTTGTCTCCGATCTAGCGGAAAATTGGTTTATCCTCCTTTCGAGGAGAACTATTATTTCTGGGAGATGTGTTGTCCTTCAAGATTTTGAGCACCTCAATATCCCACAAATATTGAGGAACAATTCTTTAGATTAATTCATGGCTATTAGAGAGCCGGTGTACACCTCACTCATACCCTACTTTTACACTAATCTTGCTTATGAGGGAAATCGGGTTAGGTCTAGGGTTCTTGGTAGAGACATAAATATCTCTCTCCAAGATTTTGCTAAGCTTCTGCATCTCTCCTATGAGGGAGTTGATGTTTACTCCTATGACCTGCATGATTTTGTCTATCCGGCCGGTGAGTCTGCACTCACCGCGTCAACTTTACTTCACGGGGATGACAACCCCGGCTTAGTGAGGAATGAGGAGGTGAATAAATTCACACTCACCGCTCAAGTCCTCGCTAAATTTGTATTCTATAACATTCTGCCCAAATCTGGTGAATACAGTCATGCCAGGGGTCCTGTTCCTTTGATTGTCTATTGCCTTCTGAAAGGCATTAAGATAAACATCCCCGCTTCATAATTTCTCACATGACCTCCGATCACGTCCTTGTCCCCACAAGGCACTTGCCTTATGGGATGCTCATCTCGTATCTCCTAAAACAACTTGATTTCGATCTATCCTCTGAGATACCCACCGAACCCTCCGTGAACCTGAACAGCACTCTCTTGAAGAGGATGCAAGTTAGGGTGCGTCATGATGCACCCCAACAGCCTGCAATTCCTCCTTCTTCCTCTGTTCCAGAGTCTTCATCTATTCCAGGGTCTTCTTCTGCTCCAGGGTCATCTATTCCATCAGACCTCCAGGCTTTCATTTCTTCTGAGCTCCGAGCTCAGTTCCAGGAGCATCATTCTTTGATTTCCGCTGAGATCCAGCAGCAGCCCAGACCCAGATTTCTGCGGAGTTAGCGGCACATCGCGAGGAAATGGACTCTCGCTACCAGGGACTTCGCAACGATATGTGCTACTTTGCTGATTCCATGCGATACATGGATTCGCAATTTAGTGCACTCTTTGTGAAGTACAACATGCTTAGTCCAAACCCCACGCCATTTGCCCGACCGCTTCCTTCCTCCGGCCCTCCATTTTCAGTTAGGGCCCCTTCTACTTCTTCAGCACCACAGCCAGGTGTTGCAGCTATTGATCCAGAGGAGGAGGCTTCAGATGATGATGAGGATGATGATGATGAGGATGTGGAGATGACTGCAGGTGATGATGAGGACGACGATGATGAGGACGACGATGAGGAGTGACTTCCCCTTTTGATGATGTCAAAAAGGGGGGGAGATATTCATGAGAGACTTCATTGGGCTTGTATTTTGTATTTTGTATTTTGTGTGTTGGACATATTTTGGTATTTTGGACATGTATTGATGGTTGTGTGGACATGTGTTTTCTATATGTTTTTGTCTTGTATGTGTATGGTGGTTTATTATTTGTGCTATTTATTTATGCCTGAGTATCTCTTTATTATATGCATGTGTTAAGGGGGAGCTTCACTTGAAGTCTCCACCCAAAATATTTGTAATAACTATGTATGTTTTGTCATCATCAAAATGGGGGAGATTGTTGGCCCAAAGGCCATTAGCCCGATATTTTGATGATAACAAAACATATTTAGTTATGTTTTTAACAATCTTGTTTAAAAGTGTTTCAGGTTTAAAGCAAGTTGATTTGACGGCTCCACAATCAAGACTCACAATTTGGACGCCGCTAAAGATTTGCATTCCCAAGCCTAGCACGGTAGAAAAGCTTCGGGATCAAAACATTGAAGAAAAGAATTCAAGATTTGTAATTTACTTTTATTTTTAGATATTTTGTCAAAACCTAGATGATAGAGGTAGAATATTTGGGATTGTCACTCACACACACTTAGTATTGCTTCATGGCTTCAAAAGAATTTTTATATCAGAATTTCTAACTTAGTTTTTAGAAATACCATGTTTTGGAAAAACCGTTTTTAGAAAATCATTTTATCAAAAAGAATTTTTTACCAAAAATGATCTAACATGTTTGGGTGTTGATCTATGATCACACTCTTAGTTTTATTAGGTCTAGAACCTTATTTTCAAATCCATAAACCAAAAATGTTTGAATCAAAATTTTCCTTTTCTTTCTTTCCAGACTCTGTTTAAGCAGATCTGACACAGTCCGGTCGACCGACCCAGTCGACCGACGTGCACGGCTGTGCATGTGTGCACGTTGGCCGACCGCTCAGGTCGACCAGGCACTTGTCAGTGCTCTCTGTTTATTTCGGTCGACTGAGTCAGCCGACAGTGTTTCCCCAACGGTCAGAAATACGACCGTTGGCGGTCGACCGACCCGGTCGACCGGTAGTTGTCAGAAAGTCTGACAGACTCCAACAGCTCTATTTTCTGACAGATTTTTTGTTGGGATCTCACCCCAACGAATCCTTTAAGCTGTGTAGTTGGTTTTTCATCCACTATAAATAGTGGGTCATTTCAACATGATAAGACACAAGATTTATATGATTTGACAAGAGTTTTTAAGCAAGAAAATATTTTCAAGCTACATCCTTAGTTTTCTTTTAGAAAAGATTTTCTCTCCAAAGCCAAAAATTCCCTACACCTTTTGAAGCAATCCTCTACTTCTCTCTAGTCTTTTGTACTACACAATCCCAAGTATTCATCTTCTTCATATTGATTATAGGATTGTGCAAGTGAGCTTTTTGATCAAGTGTGATCAAGTTTTTCTTCAATTGAGAAGTTGTAGAGGCATCGACTTCAATCGAGCGGGTGTGCTTCATAGTGTTGCAGCGACACCGAGAGATAGGACAAGTGAGTCCTTGTATTGGAGATCCAGTGGGATCAACAATAGTGGAAATCCTTCAAGTGTGAAGGCGGGGACGTAGAGCGTGGCTCGAACCTCGGAAACATATCCTCGTGTTTGCGTTTGCTCAAATTTCTCTAAACTCAATCTCTCTTTATTACTTGCCTTATTTATTGCTTTTATCTTGCAAGTGTTTTTTAATTTGAGCTTATTGTTTTAAGTAGATTTTAATTCCGCATTATTGTCATATTTCATATAGCCATCACCTATTCACCCCCCTCTAGGTGATTTCAACTTCTACTGAGAGCCTATCTACTACTTATACTATAAATAGAGGGATAGAACATAGGAAAAATCACATCATCTTCTTATTACATCTTCTTCTCGGCACAAGTCCAAAGGGGAGGACTCCATAGCGCAACTCCGGAGAAAGTTTTAGGGTTAGAATTCTTCTTTGTCCATTGTATTTTCATTTTGAGAGAAAAAATTGTAAAGAGAAGACGGGGTGCTTGTAATTGATGGTGATAACTTCAATAAAGGTTTTCTATTCTTTTCAATTTAGTTCTTTTGTTTACTTTATTTAATTTTATTTGCTTTTTTATGCTTTTCTTTTAATCATGCCTCCTTTATAGCTTGGATTAGGGAGAGTTTCTTAATAAATAAGATAGAAAGAGTTATCTCTAGAATGACACTAGATATAGTCTTCCTTAAAAATAGTTATATTGAGAGTGACAACCAATGAAACTATCCCACTTCTCTTCATCGTGACTCAACTTAATTGATCACTTGCTTTCCTTTAATTACTTCAAGGTATATTCTTTCTTTTCTTGTTTATTTTTTCTAACTTAGTAATCTAAACAACAGCACCATCTTCTTCTATCATCTTTTCTTAACTTAACTTGACATTTTTATTTTCTTTTTATAAAACTGAGAAGATAAGTATTAACTTATTTTTGGTAAATTAAAAGAAAAAACTTAATTGTTTCTATCGCGGTCCCTCCCTGTACATCACGACCTGCATAGCCACTTGCTATTACGGAAGCATTGAGGACCTAGCACTTCTCTAAACGCGATATTTTTCTACAGGTTTGGCTCGATCAAGATTTTGGCGTCGTTGCTGGGGAGGGACAGTAAGTTTTCTTTCTTTTTGATTTAATTTGATGAATTAATCCCTTTTCTTCTCTGTTTTGGTGTACTGGACTAATTCAAAAAACAAAGAGCTGCAGTGAACATATAGCATACCTGAGCCTCCGCTCTTGAAGAGTTCAGGGGTCCTAACTATTGCTGTGAAAACGTGGCTATTGCCTCGTTTGTGCGGCAAAGTAGCGAGAACTCCTAACCTGCTTTCTTGCAGGTTACTTGATTTTCAGAGATTAGCTCTCTGCAGTTATTAGTTTATCTGTTTAACTCACTCCTATATATTTCTAACCTCAATAGTAACGTGGTTGCTTTGTAAATACTAAAAAATGTTTAGACTCTTGCATCTTAGGGTACGTGTCTAATTTGTTTACCTTTTACTGTTGAAGAGTGTTGGAGCTAAGGTATGTGTGCAATGCATATAGTTTAGGAAACATATTTTGAGTGATTCATATTGCTTGAGTATTACCTTTTGCTTTATCCTTGTACACTGCACTAAAAAGATTAAGGGCATATCCTTACACAAGATAAGGTGGGGAAGTCATTACCCTCTCTTGGCCCACAGATCATCTCCTTACTTGCTAACCCAGCCTAATTAAAATTGAGTAGGCGTTGGCCCTAGGAACATCTCAGACTCAATAGGAGATTGATCTAAGGGAAAAGTTGTTAAAGTTTGAATCTTGTCAAATCGGTGTCGAAGGTTAGAGATTGAGAGGTGAAACATCAAAGAACAATGGTTTGACATAGTTAGGTTTGCTATTCAAGCACAGATAGCTCCCACGGGTCTTGCCCCTACCGGCCAATTAACTTGTGCTCAGGTTCTGCAATACACCTTCTGTGGATAATCAACAGTTAGGAGTCGTCTAGGTCTAAAAGTCTATCCTAACTTAGGTTAGATTTTTTTCTTTTGTTTGTTTATTTGTTTGTTTTAGTTTTTGATATCTTTGTGATATGAATTATAATTATAATTTTTTTAATGCATATAGTGATTCATACTTCACCCCAACCTCTTTCAATTCAGATATTACTAACATGGCATTACATAACTTTAACAAACCAAGTATGCCAGATTGGTCTTATCTGAATCAATATATGCCCCAATCCTAGTATTATGAATAAGATTGGGATAATCATCACCACTTTTCACCGAGTCAGTGGGGATTCAACTCTTCTGACTTTTACTATCAACAACCTTACCAACAAACAACTTCATATACTTTATACCAAGACCAACCTATAGAAGAAAAATATTCTTTAGAAAAGTGTTTCGAAGCCTTCCTTGAGCCCACATGACTAGTACAAATCATAGAGGAGTCAATTCTCCTAAACAATTCCTAAATCCAAGATTCTTACTTTAATTTTTAAGTCCCACCACAACAAGAAGAACCTATTGACTTAGAAAAGAGTATGAAAGACCTGATTCAGTTCGAAAATAATGTTACCCAATCTATCAATAGCTAGAAGCATAAGTGAGTCATTTTGTAAACACAATTAATGATAGGAATGAGGAAGCTTCACCTAAGATTTTTTGACAATTCCTAATTCTCCTAGCCATATTGACGAAGAATCATGTTATCTTGGAGATTTTAATCAAGATTCAATTTTACCATGAAACTTTAAACTTAGCCAATACCAAATCATTGACAAATTGACAAGTTTTCATTTCAATGAGATTGATCTTGAAGATGAATGTGACTTTGATTCCCAATGTTGTGATTCAGTTTCACTTTTTGAATCTATGCTGACTCCAGTATTCTTACCCGATTTGGACCCAATTCGAAGCCAATACTGATTCCTATTCCTATTCCTATAGAGCTTAAAAATGAACCACCTATTTTGGATAGTCACATTTCATTGTTAGGAAATGAATATGATCTTCAATTCTATGATTTGGACTAACCTGAACCAACTCCGACTCTCGAACCTAAATTTGATTTAAGTTTATTCTCGAGTCAGTATCAGTTCGTATTCCTTTAATTATTAAGCCCAGATCAGCCATTTCATAAAACCATAGTCCATCTTGGACCAAGGTTTAGATTAATATGACTCCGTGATGATATCCCAAGATTGGTCATATAATCGAAAAATATTTCATTCTAGGATCTTACATGATCCTATTCATATTGGAGAGTATAAAAATGTTAATAGGAAAGAGATCATGAAAGGTGGGTTTCCACTGATTTTCAACTTGCAGACATTTTTACTAAACTACTAGATTGTAATAGATTTTCATTCATTTGTGGTGAGTTAAATGTTTGTATTATAGATTTATAAGTTTTGCAATTGTTTCAAGTATTTTTAAATCCTTTGTACATGTATTTTCAAATTAATATCTCTTTCATATTTGACGTTTTTTTCCCCTTTCTGATGATGACAAAAGTTATAGGTTATATATGCATAGATTAGCTTTATAAAAGCTCCCCCTTAACTTATATATACCAATAAAACAAGTAGATATTCCATGTAAGCTCAAGATACCAACAAAACACACACACACACACACACACACACACACACACACACATGCATAAACAATTAATCAAACGTACATATATAATCCCAAATTCTTTTTCTCCTTTTTGTCACTCATCAACAAGGGGTGAGGAAAAATAATCAATACCAATAAACATATTTTAAACCAAAATTTGATACCAATAAAATAATCAGTTGAAAGAACCAATTGAAAAAATGAATCTTTTTATCAATTGAAAATTAAACATTCTTTTTACTAATGAAAAGAAAATAATCTTTTTATGAATTGATACCAATAGAAGGAAACGATATCAATTGAAAGTAAAAACTAATATTTTTTTAGGTATAACATTAAAACCATTTTGCAATAAAAGATACCAAATTGAGAAAAATACTAATTTAAAATTATTGATATCAATAATGAAAATGTTTGTAGATACCAAAATAAAGTATTTTTAATCATAAAGAGTGAGAGAAGTTACCAACTGAAAATAAAACCAATTGAAAGATAAAATAAAAATTTTTCTCCCCCTTTATACCAATAAAAATAATGCATAAGCTTATAAAGATATACCAATTGAAGGCAATTGATATTAAGGATTAAATCAAGCTTAGCGAGAAATAATTTGTGCTAAAAATATATGACATAAGTTTAAAGCATAAGATAAAAAATCATATATATGTATCAGAGCAATATAATATTAATTTGGATATGATCCATACATATATAGAAAACATGAGTACACAAAATGAATTTTCATTGCAAATTATGTATATCTATAACTACCACCCTATTCATGCACATATTTGAAAGATATTCAATTAAGGGTATACAAGGCATGGTCTCTCATCCAATCACCCTTAGATGGTAGGGGTTTTCAAAAAATAAGATTTAAAAATATTTTAACATATTTGAAAACTCAACTAATTAAAGTATAATGAGACTAGTTTTATAATAATTTTGAAAACTAGTACGAAATCCTTCAAATAAGGAATAAAAAAAAATATATTCTATAATATATGAAAACTACACAAGAATCGACACTCAAAAATTGATAAAGCTCATATAAGCTCATGAATCAAAAGTATGAGCAAACAAAAGATATATAGAGTGTATAAAAATCATGTAATCAATAAAATCATAGAAATAAGGTATTGAAGCTTAATTGAAATTTTTTCATAAAATCATCAAATCTAAATAAGCTTCAAGGTATACGTGCGTTTTGTCGAAACTAAAAGTATACATATATATCCTAAAAATAAACGAGTCCATAATAGAATTTTGCATGAAGGCAAGTAACTCAAGGATATACATGTGTATCTATTAGTTTTAGATAAAATTAACATATACATGAAGCTAAACACATTTTTATGAAAACATGCATAAAATAGGGAATACAAGTTAAGATGCAAGAATCATCAAAACAAGGTTACACAAGTACATCTAATGAGTACAAATGAGTAATAAAATACAAACATATGATAATCAAATGTTACTTACTAGTTGTACAAGTGTAAACACAAGTTTTAATGAAAACTACATCTAAACAAGTAATCAAAATATGAAGTGCAAAAATATAAACAAAAATGATTAGGTAAAATTCATATGTTTTAGAACTAGGATATACACAATAGCTAAACTAAAGTGAGAAAATAAAAATATATATTCATATAAATATGGGTGTATCTCAAAGACTATCTATGTATATCACATGTCTAATAACATTCACTTAACATAATGAGCATTAAAATTAAAATATGACATGCCAAAAAAAACATTCATATAAAAGCATGAAAACAAAAATAAGAGCTAGAGATAGTTTACTAAAACCAATGAACTAGTCTCTAAATCTCCAAAGCATGGTGTTTTCCATCAAACATCTCTTGAAAGTGATGCATTCAAAAATATGACCTTTAGGCTCGGATCGCATCCACCATCAAGCCACCAACACTCTCACGTCAAGTGAGAGCTCACACAAACATCAAATAAGGTAGGGGTGACTTTTGGTACCCAAACTTTCTTGGGTCCATGGGGGTTAGCACCTTTCCTAACCCAAATAAACTTATTTGTAAAATTTGAATTATGTATTCTATCATAACAAAACTTTGTAAGGTGACCCGTACGTTCACAATGTGTACAAGTGCACACATGAGCATACATGGTGTCATATGTATGTACATGAGAACCATGTGTATGCCGTGATTTGTGTGTATATATGGAGTATGTTTCTTTCAAAACATAGATCCCAATCTCTTGTGGTTCATGACACAATGGCTCAAAGTGAAGCCTAAACAATCCACACTCTTCTTCAAAATACAAATATCATTTTCAATAATTGAAGAAGAAGTGGAGCATGCAACATATTTATCACGAGTAGATGGAGTACTAGAAACATGACAAACATGAGAAGAAATATTATTTTTCAAAGAAACAATTTTGTTTTTCAAAACATCATTTTCTTTTAAAACAAAATGTAATTTTGAAGACAAAACCTTATTTTCTTCAAAACATGATCAAAATCAATTTTACTTTTTAAAATTTCATTTTCTTTTAAAACAAGGTCAAGTTGAGTTTTCAAGGAGTCCCTTTCACTTGAAATCTCAACCCTCTCTTAAAAAAATATATTAAGTTTATAGAACAAATTTTATTTTTTTTAATTCAAAAGTTTATATTTATTTAACAAGTTTTCACAAATAGGGAAAGCTCTTCATTTAAGGCATGGACATCCAACTATCATGATCATCATTAGAAGAGGTAGCACTATCATTAAGATGAGTTTCTAAATTTACCTCAAGGGAGTTATTCTCTTGGACTATAAAGCAAGCTTGGTTGGACTCATCTCCACTAGATTCCTTCTCCAAAACATGTGTCATTTGTTCCTTGGGAGAAGTCAATATGTTCCACACTACAAAAGCAGAATCACAATGAGAAATCAAAGAAAGATTATTTTTGCTAAGTGTGTCCTAAGTGCCTCTAAGAC
Source organism: Agave tequilana (assembly GCA_038442645.1). NCBI lineage: Eukaryota > Viridiplantae > Streptophyta > Magnoliopsida > Asparagales > Asparagaceae > Agave > Agave tequilana. Next base: position 17,147 of record JAVJIF010033597.1, read on the forward strand.
TTATGCATTAGCCTCTAGATGCTTATCATTATCAACATATGATATCTTTGTAGTGGCAAGATAAATATGCAATCTTAGGACTTTTGTTGGCCCAAAAGGTTACACTCTCCATTTGTTTAGAGTTTTGATGATAACAAAACAAATAAGAGCTATTTGGTACTAATAAGTTTGTTCAAGATAAGTTTCAGGTTAGTACCATATTTGGAGGCCATTGCTTAGCTATTGCAAGAACTTCTAGATTCATGAAGTAAAGAAGGCGTTTTGCACATCAAGGAAGGAACATAGAAGAGAAGGCTCTAGCAAGGCATTGCATGGCTCAAGATTGCTCAAGAGACTTAATTAGATTTGTTTTTAGTTTATAGTTTTGTTAAAGAATAGTGAATAGGTTTGAAGCTCTTTCACAAACATTTTTTGCGCACATATCATTTCCAAGAATATTTTCTATAAATATGTAAAAATTATTTTAATTCAAAGCCTCTTGTTTATAAACTCAAATTTGGGTATTATACATGTTTCAAATCAAAATTATTTTGTTTAGATTTCAAATCCCCTTCAAAATTCTGTTTCAGTTTTATCTTTTGACCTGAGCCGGTCGACCGTCCGGTCGGCCGACCCTGTGCCCGGTAAAGCCAGTCGACCGACCCAGTCGACCGAGGTTCTGGCAGCAGTGCGTATCCGTGTGCACGTTTCACGGTCGACCGGGCGGTCGACCGGGCGGCCGACCGGAACCTGCCTGACTGTAAGACATTTGCTCTCTGTATTTTTCGGTCGACCGGGAGCCGGCAACGACTCTTATTTTTGAACTTCGATCGACCGACCGGTCGACCGGAATAGCCGTTTGTACAGTAACGGCTATAATTTTAAACATGTTTTATTTTGTCTTTTTCTCCCTAATAAGTGTTTAAATGTTATTTGCTGACCCTAATACTTCCTAATTGGCCTTAAGTATGTTTTATCTCTAAACCCTAACCCTCTACTATAAATAGGGGTGTTTGGGGAGAGGTTTACGAACAAGAAAAATTTGCAAAAGTTTAAAAAGTTTAAGGCATTCAAAAGAGCTTGGTTTTCTTGGTTTTGTGCTGAAATTCTCTCCCATTTTCAGAAGTGTTTTTAAGAACTCTCTGATTTCTTTTTCTTTTCTCCTTATACACAAGAGCTTCATTCCTACTCATTGTTCTACAAGGATTTTTGTAAGGGAAAAGAGTTTTGCAAAAGAGAGTTTTGGGTCTTTTGATCACCAAGAGAGAACTTGTACTTGAGATTGTGGAGTTGGGTACTTCGGTGTATTTGTAACATCTTTGTGAAGTTATAGTGGTTAGAAATCCTTCTGGGGAAGGCGGGGACGTAGAGCTGGGTGCTCGAACCTCGGAAAAATTCTCGGTGTTTGCGTTTGGTTTACTTGCTCTTACTTCTTGCTTTACTTTCATTGCTCTTATTACTTGCTCTCTATTTTCATTGCAATATTCACTTGTGTTCATTCATCTTGTCAATCAAAGTCCCATACAACAAGATTGCATTGTGCACCTCCAACTCATATCCAGAGGAATCACGAGGAAGGAGTTTAGAGCCCTTCAAAGGGAATCCGGCTTCTAGTCTTGTTTTGGGAGATTGTTGCATCATAATTTTTATTTGTGCATTGATTAGCATTATCACCTATTCACCCCCCCTCTAGGTGATTTTCAACTTTAAGGTATGCACTCATCTTAAACTTTCACATATTGATGTTGGAAACATCATACATGGGAGGGGCAAAGAACTCCATCAGTGTATAAACTATATGTGTGCAATGCAATACTAGATTAGCTATTTAAGGATCTCACTCCTAGGTGGTTAAACCGAATATTAGAAGCGGGGACTCTAATACCAATTGAAAGTGCACATAGAGGGAGGTGAATAGGTGTACTAGCTAACCTAGGGCAAATGATACGGAATTTAAAACTAATTGCAAGTACACTATGTGTAACCAAGAGTGAGTTTGAATTTCCCGTGAAGGGCTCCAGAACTACTCCTCGAGATTTTTCTAAACTAAGAGTTGAGGTGCTTTAAAAGCTCTCATGGTTCAACACAAGTGTGGGCACATAATCAATACCAAGCGTGTATATAATATGAGCAATGTAAAGTAATACAAGATATAAAGAGCAATAGAGTTGAGAGATAGTGAATCAAACGCAAACATACAGATATATTTTGAGGTTCGAACCACTGCCCTACGTCCCCGTCTTCACACAAAAGGATTTTCACTATGTCCACACAGGACCTTCCACAATGGAACCTCCTCTAAGGAATTATAACTCAACACTGAGAGTACACAACTCCTCTATCAAACACAAAACTTCTATACAAGAGGTAGGCACTAAGCCTAGCACAAAGCAAAAAAAATACACTCAGTGATCACAAAGATCACAAACAATCACTTGGTAATCTTAAATGATCACAAACAATTTTTCTCATAAAAACAAGATCCTATAGATAGGTTTAGAATTGATAGCTCAAGTGTGAGAAAATAAAGTGTTTTGAAAAAGGAAACACAAAGAAAACACTTGGAAAAAACTCTAAATAATATATAGAAATTTTGGACAAGAGCTAGAATCCCAAAACCTATTTTCTTTTGATTTTTCAAAAATTTTGAAACAAATAAAGATAGAGAGATTAAATATCTAAAACTTATTTTGAAAACTTGCTAAAAACTCTGTAGAAGATGGAAAATTTGGCTCTCAAAATCTTACTGAAACAACCCTCAAGGACCCATATTTATAGGGTCTTGAAAAACTAGCCGTTGGGGTCTACAATAGGCCCAGAATGGCATGTCGGTTGACTGCCCGATCGACAAGCCAATGGTTAGATTTCTGATCGTTGAGGTTCGATCGATCGATCGGCCGGTCGACCGCCTCAAGGTAATTTACCTATCGGTTGACCGCCCGGTCGACTGAGGCCAGAACCAGAAAGTGAACTCTCTGGTCGGTTGACCGGACGGTTGGCCGGGGCTAGATCTAGAGAGCTAGCTCTATGGATCGGTCAGCCGCACGATCGACGGCCTAATGGCCAGAGCCTTGTGCACATCCTGTGCACATCGGTCGACCGAGATCTGGTCTGGTCGACCGGTCGGTCGACCGTCAGAGGTCTCAGGCTGGGTTTTAGGGTTTGAAAACTTGGTCTTTTAAATACTCATAAAATCCCATAAAACTATATAAAGTCTACAAAAAAAGTTCTTATAAATATTTGAAGAACAAATATATGTGACTAAAATTCAACACATGTTTCAAACAATTTGAACTATTTTTGTTATATAGAAATTAAGCTCTAAACTGAAAATGATATTTTTCATAAACCAACTCCTAAAGGAAAATACGTTTTTTCTTTTAACTTTTACAAATACAAAAATAAGATATTTAAATTCATTTTGAAGCATAGTATGTATGAATAGAATCCAATACACATAAAGATATTTCCATGTTTTTGACATTAAAGCCAAAACTAAGTTTTGTTAAAATAAAACTTGAAACCTTGAACTAGATATACGTCAAAAATAAGTTTTAAAGCATTATGAACCAAATAATGTGTATGGATAAATCCAACATACATAAAATCATGTAAACTTGCTTTGATTCAATCTATTCATGAAAATCAAAGATATGTTCTTGAAAATCGGAAACGATTAAATTGAAACCAAAAAATATTTTAACTTGTGTGTGTGAACTTGAGCATATCAAGACTATTCTATCCTTATACAAGATCTAGACAAAAACTAAACAAAACAAACCGAGGTCTTCTTGTCAATCTTCATCTTCAAGATGACTCGATCCAAACTTGATCCAAATGAGCTTGACTCTAACCGAGTGCTAGATGCGATCTTGATGCGCGAGCTCTTGAATCATATGTGTTAGCTTCCAAACTAGACTTTGAATTTTTTGTTGAAGCTAACACCTACTAAGATCTTGATTAATATCTGAAACTTATTAAACACAAGATTATTAGTAAACTAACCTTCATAAGTTAGTCATCATTAAAAACTAAGGTGAAAGGCCTCTGGGCCAATAACCACATCGGCGGCGAGGCAATTCACCTCACCAACATGGCGTTCGCGCTCGTGGGGACCATTTTTTAGTTCATCCGGGGTCGCCAACCCCGGACGAACCTATAATTTTCCTATGTATTTTCCCTCCAGGGTTGGCAACCCCGGACGAGGAAATTATTTTTCTTTTAAATTTTGGCTCATCTGGGATTGGCAACTTCGGACAAGCAAAAAATTGAAAAATAATTTTTGCTTGTCCAGGGTTGGCGCAAGATTAAAATAATATTTTTTCAAATCCCTCTCTCTCCTCTCCTCTCTCCCTCTCTCCTCCTCTAAGGCACTCACCGGTCACACCATCACTGACAAGGCTGCCACCTCCTAGGCTAGTGATGATGAGGCCGGCAGCGGCTACGGCGAGCCGCAACACCCTTGGGCCACGGGGAGCAGTAGCTCCACGATGGTGGCCACAAAGAGAGGGATTGAAAATTAATTTTATTTTATTTTTCTTTGGTCTGGGTTGCCAACCCTGGACGAACTTGACTTGGGCAAAAAATTACCCAAGGTTGGTTCTCTAAATTTTTAAAATTTTTTTATGCTCGTTCGGCGTTGGCAAACCGGACAAACCAAAAACAACATGACATCGTGCGGGCCACACTGGCATGGCCAACCGCCTCATTACCGACGTGGCATATTAGAGGTCACTTTTGGAATTAATTTGAAAGAGGTCAATTTTTGGGATGAAATATTTTTTGTGTTTTTTTTAAAAATAAGCCACAGAGTAATGATAATATCTAAATATAGTATATATTGTAAAAAAAATCTTTTTCTTTCTCCCTGTTTATATAATTTTTTTCAAATCTACTTTTTCTTTCTTATACCCCTTTTGCTTTTCTTTTCACTAATATTTATTTTTCCACTGCTTTTTTCTGATTATATTATTCTTTGTGTATTCAACATTTTTGTTCATTTCATCCTTTTTCCTATTCCATTCTTATTATTGTTTTGTTTATTTTTCTAGAAAATGGGTTTATACTGTTATAATTTTCGCATTTTTTCTTTCATTAATGGTTAATTCTTAATAATATTTTTCTTTTTTATTCCTCGTTCTTATACTTTTATATTTTTTTTCTTTTTCTTCTTTTATTATCTTATTTCTTTATCTTTCGTTTCTTTTTCTTCTTTTCTTTTTACCAATATTATTTCACTTTTTTAAAATATTACTTTGATTTTTATCCAATTTTGCTTCTCTTCTTTGTTTTTGTTTCTTTATTTTATTTTCATTCCATATTTTTATTTTCATTTTCTTTTCATTTTCTTTGTTTTCTTTCTCTTCCATTTTTCTTTTATTTCTATCCTTTTTATTTATTTTTGATTCATCCTTTGAGTTTTTATCATAATATTTTTAATTTTATCGTTTTTAATTGTTTCTTTTCTTTTTTCTTTTTGTCCGAGTCTATTCAATCTAAATTGCTCTTAAAAGCAAATAATTTATAATACGAGCATAATTTTGTCCCCCTCTCATCCCTGTCCCTCCCGCTTTTTTCTATCACGTGCATGACACGTGGTAATAAAGTCCTATTGTAATGAAAACTCACAAATTACGAAAACTCCATCTCTTTAACTATTTCTTTCCATCATCCTAATATAATTAGAATTAAAACTCTCAAATTATATAATCTACTACTACTCTTAGAAGCAAATATTCAAAAACTCATGAATATTTCCTGTCCCCCCTTTTGTCCTCCCCTATTTTTCTCTATCATGTATTTTCATTAAAAAAATTAAATATTTTCTCTAGAAATAAAAATCTCTTTGCATATTAGAGGGAAAAAAAGAAACACCGTACTCTAAAAAGAAACCCTGATCCAACTCTCTCATCTCACCCCCTAAATCTCCCTCTCTCTTCTCTCTCCACCCTCAAAGAAAAATATAAACGACACCGGCGCCTCTCCCCCTCTCCTGTTCAGCGCTCTCTCTAACTCTTTATCTCTCTCTCTCTCTCAGGCTTTCTCTCTCTTAGATAATCTTAATTTAGTCCAAAATTTATACTTATATTTGTGCCTCAATTGTCGATTCAAATCACGATTCTTTAATACCATGTAAAAAATTTTGATTTTTTATAATTTTGTTATATTCATTGTAGATTATGTAGTCTGGTTGCTTTCATTTGCAAGTAGTCTTGGCTCTAAAATGAGAGCTGAAATTGTAGTGAAAATATGATATTCATGATAATTTGAAGTTTTTGTTGATAAGTTAGTTGTGAAGTTTGATCGTATAGTTCTATATGATTTTTTACTTATACTAAATGATTGCAAAATTTTGTGATTTTTTATGATTTTGTTATGTTTCACTTCAGATTTTGTAGTTTGGTTGCTTTCAGTTGCAAAGAGTCTGGGATTCTAAAGTGGGATTGAAATTGTAGTGGTCAAAAATTGACCCTCACCCAGATGCTAACACATGTGTGAGCAATTAAGTTCCCCTTTTTGAAGCCTCCGCATCATGTAGCAGCTCTCTGTCGCCATTAACAATTCAGTAAAAATAACCCTTCTCCTGCAGTGAGAAGGACGAACTTTTGGCTATCCTTTCAATCCTAACACAATACATACTAACCAATGCTTGTAATTCCTGTAAACCTATGAATTATAGTGAACTTTCATCCTTCTCCTTCTCGTGATTTTTTTTGGATTTGGGTTTTCATATAAAATCTTGTGTTTGCATCTGTTATCTATATTATGATTATTATTTTGCACTTACACACTAAACTCATACTCTCGCTTGTGGTGTGGATCGATCGTCTAATCACTCGCAACAAAAAATTTTCACCACAAACTGATGCTTTCATTGAGATCCGAATCTCAACACTCAAGGTCTCTCCCTTAAAAACCTTCCTCAAAAAGTCTCAACAATAGCGCTGATGGCCCCAAGAAAGTGAGCTCTCAACGTCAATGGTGCAACATCCAAAATGGCGGTCAGCACCGCTGGGACACGGTCCCCCACCTACCAATGATCAGTGACGTACCACCAAGGATACTGATTCCTCCTCATCACAGGAATCGATTGCCAATATCCAGCTGTTTGGACACATATGTTGCATAATTATTACTTCATTGCTACATCTATTCTGTAATAATTCCTACAACTCACTTGTCTTAATGTCTAAATTCATGCAGGATATGATAGAGAAAAGATAAGAACAAATTCTATCTAATTAAATTCAAAAGTTCAAATCAACGAGAATTTATTCAAATCTAGAGCTTCTAGAAGCCATCTTATCTGAAAACTGGATATATCAGATGAGATAATACCAGTCTAAATTCAAAAAAAAATTGAAGGCCCAATCGGTTTCGCTGAAGATAAATGAATATCTCATAAATTCTAGAAGACAAATTGAAATCCAAGAGGACAAAAAGATAAAGAGAAGATCAATAGATGAGATGAAAACAATCATATTTGGAGATAAGGAGGAAACTTTAATAAAATTCGGAGTTCTAAATCAATTTAGACTCAGATTTAGACTAGATATTTTAGCATTTTGTGCATAACATTCGCTACAAATACTCAAATCTGATGATTCAAGGTGCTCCAGAAAAGGACTTAAAGAGCTATAATTCTTATGTTGATTACTGTTACTAATTCTATTGTTTGTTAATTCACATTCAGTAATCAACAAGCCGACTAGCTACAGACCAATTCATAATTGAATTTTTACATAAAATTCTAGATAAATCAAATCAAGTTTGAAGATAAGGAGAGAATTCTAATTCAGAAATTGATAATAGCTTGCTCTCTAATTCAAGAGATAGGATATTATCTTAATATCCAAAGTTCAAATTCAAGTTCTAAAGATGGTTGCACAACTTCTACTCAGAGTCTATCTACTACTTCTACTATAAATAGAGGGGTAGAACATAGGGAAAATCACATCATCTTCTCATCATATCTTCTTCTCAGCACAAGTCTGGAGGGGAGGACTCCACAACGCAACTTCGGAGAAAGTTTTAGGGTTAGGATTCGTCTTTGTCCATTATATTTTTAGTTTGAGAGAAAAAATTGTAAAGAGAAGACGGAGTGCTTGTAATTGATGGTGACAGCTTCAATAAAATTTCTTCTGTTCTTTTTAATTTAGTTCTTTTGTTTGCTTTAGTTGCTTTATTTACTTTTATGTGCTTCTTTTATGCTTTCTTTTTAATCATGCCTCCTTTATATCTTAGATTAGGGAGAGTTTCATGACAGATAAAAGAGGAAGAGTTATCTTTAGAGTGAAACTAAATATAATCTTTCATAAAGATAGTTATATTGAGAGTGACATCCAATAAAACTATCCCACTTCTCTTCATCGTTACTCAACTTAATTTAATGCTTGCTTTCTTTTAATTACTCCAAGGTATGTTCTTTCTTTTCTTGTTTATTTTCTTTTTACTTAGTAATCTAAACAACAACTCCATTTTCTTCTACCATCTTCTTCTTAACTTAACTTAACATTATTATTTTCTTTTTATAAATCTGAAAAGATAAGTATTAACTTGTTTTTGGTAAATTAAAAGAAAAAACTTACTTAGTTGCTTCTATCGCTGTCCCTCCATGTGAATCACGACCTGCATAGCCACTTACTATAGCTGTAACAGTGAGGACCTAACACTTTTTTAAACGTGGTATTTTTCTGCAGGTTTGGTTCGATCAAAATTTTAGCGCCATTACTGAGGAGAGACGGTAAGTTTTCTTTCGTTTTGATTAACTTTGATGAATTAATCCCTTTTTTCTCTGTTTTGGTGTACAAGGGATAATTTCAGAAAATAAAGAGCTACAATGAACATATAGCATACCTGAGCCTCTGCTCTTGAAAGCAGAGCTCAAGGGACCTAACTATTGCCGCAAAAACGCGGCTATTACCTCGTTTGCGCGGCAAAGTGGGGAGAACTCCTAACCTGCTTTCTTGCAGGTTGCTTGATTTTAGAGATTAGCTCTCTGTAGTTATTAGTTTATCTGTTTAACTCACTCTGTACATATTTCTAGTCTCAGCAGTAGCATGGTTGCTTTGTAAATACTAAAAACATTTAGACTCTTGTATTTTAGGGCACATGTCTAATTCGTTTACCTTTTACATTACTATTGAAGAGTGCTGGAGTTAAGGTATGTGTGCATTGCATATAGTTTAGAAAATATATTTTGAGTGATTCATATTGCTTGAGTATTACATTTTGCTTTATACTTGTACATTGCACTAAAAAGATTAAGGGCATATTCTTAAACAAGATAAGGTGGGGAAGTCATTACCCTCCCTTAGCCTACAGACCATATCCTTACTTACTAACCTAGCCTAATTAAAATTGAGCAGACGTTGGTCCTAGAGACATCTCGGACTCAATAGGAGATTGACCTAAGGGGAAAGTTGTTAAAGTTTGACTCTTGTCAAATTAGTGTTGAAGGTTGAGGATTGAAAGGTGAAACCTCTAAGAACAATGATTTGACATAATTAGGCCTGTTGTTCAAGCAATGATACCTCCCACTGGTCTTGTCCCTACCTGGCCGATTAACTTATGGTCAATTTCTGTAATATACCTTTTGTAGATAATCAACAGTTAGGAGTCGTCTAGGTTTAAAAGTCTACCCTAACTTAGGCTAGATTTTTTCTTTTGTTTGTTTATTTGTTTGTTTTAGTTTTTGATATCTTTGTGATATGAATTACAATTATAATTTTTTCAATGCATATAATGATCCATACTTCACCCCAATCTCTTTCAATTTGTATAGTACTAACACGGAATTACATAACTTTAACCAACCAAGTTTGCCAAATTGGTCTTATCTGAATGAATATATGCCCCAGTCCTAGTATTAGGAACAAGATTGGGATAATCATCACCACTCTGCACCGAGTCAGTGGGGATACACTCCCTCGAGTCTGACTATCAACAACCTTACCAACAAACAACTTCATATACTCCATACCAAGACCAACCTATATAAGAAAATCTTCTTTAGAAAAGAGTTTTGAAGCCTTCCTTGAGCTCACATGACAAGTACAAATCATAGAGGAGTCAATTCTCATAAACAATTCCCAAATCAAAGATCCTTACTCTAATTTTCAAGTCCCACTATAACAAGAAGAACCTATTGACATAGAAAAGAGTATGAAACCTGATTTAGTTCGAAAATAATGTTACCTAATCTATCAATAGGCTAGAAGTAAAAGTGAATCATTTGGTCATTATAATTAATGATAGGAATGAGGAAGCTCTGCCTAAGATATTTTTGACCATTCTTTATTCTCCTAGCCATATTGACGAAGAATCATGGTATCTTGGAGATTTTAACCAAGATTCAGTTTTACCACGAAACTTTAAACTTAGCCAATACCAAACTATTGACAAATTGGTAAGTTTTCATTTCAATGAGATTGAACTTGAAGATGAATGTGACATTAATTCCCAATGTTGTGATTCAGTTTCACTTTTAAGTCTATGCTGACTCCAGTATCCTTACCCGATTTGGACCCAATTTCGAAGTCAATACTGATTCCTATTCCTATAGAGCTTGAACATGAACTACCTATTTTGTATAGTCACATTCCATTGTTGAAAAATGAATATGAACTTCAATTCTATAATTTTGACTAAACTCATGAACCAACTCTGACTCTTAAACCTAAATTTGATTTAAGTTTTATTCTCGAGTCAGTATCAGTTCTTATTCCTTTCATTATTAAACCCAAATCATCCATTTCATAAAATAACATTCCATTGTTGGACCAACATTTAGATCAATATGACTCCGTGATGATCACCCAAGATTGATCATATAACAAAAAAAATTCATGATAGGATCTTGCATGATCCTATTCAAATTGGGGAGTATAAAATTGTTAATAGGAAACAGGTCATGAAAGGTGGGTTCCATGAAAACTCACAGTATTTAAATTAGGCAAAAACGCTTGGCCCAATGAGAGCACCACCTGATTCACTACCTTGAGGTGATAATTTTCCTTCTGTTTCATATTTTTCATGTATTATTTCTATTCATTTATACATTAAGGACAATTCATGAGTTAGGTGTGGGGGAGGGTTCACTAACATACTAATTTAGGCTTTTACTAATATAAAAAATTCATTTCTTTAAAACTTTTTGAAAACGAAAATAATACTTTGATTTATTTTTGTAAGAAATTAAGTTAATTTTAAGAAATAAGAGGATCATAATTAGGATTTCTTATACTTAATCAAAATAAATTATTGTTTGATTTTGAGGTTAGGAAGAAAAATTAGAAAAGTAATTTAGTCTTGATTTTTACCTTGATAAAATAAGCATACTTTATACACTTACACACTTAGAGTTCAAAAATAAAGATTCTTATGCCTTATAAAAAAATACTGTATATAAAATGCTCTGATTAAGTTGGGTATTTGTGCCTCAAAAAGCATAAGTATTCCCGCCTAAAAGTGGTTCATATAAATAAAAATCATTAGTTTTATGGTCTTATTTGCTTGAGTCCTAAGTTCTTGAGGTGTTTTCTCACCCGTACCCTAAAACCGTTCAGTTTGGGAGTCGCTGACTAAGGCTCGTTACATGGGCTAATTAAAAAGCTTATTCGAGCTAAGGAATATTATCGCAATAAATGTAAAAAAATAAATAAATTAAGGCATAAGAGTTTGAGTTGAAGAATCTCAAGTGAAATTTTCACGGTCACAAGGTGCATATGACTTAGGGTAAAATAATAGATTAGATGATAAATATAATTTTAATACTTACCTTATTTGAAAACAAGTTTTTAAATAGAGACTAAGTTTAGGAATGACTAAGTTTGATAATCCTATGACTTATAGATTACTTGAATTTTTTCATTAATACTTCAAATATTTTTTCTTCCAAAATGTGTTTTCAAAAATACTAATACTTTATTTTTCTATCTTCATAGATTTTGTGGGTGTAATTTACTAAAAACTCACATGAGACAAAACTCATCCTCTAGGATAATCTAGAGGTTTAACAGCTTGTTGCACATGCTACGTGCAACCATGATCCTACGAAAGTGAGCTAGATTAGTTTAGTTTTTTCTTTTCTTTTGTTCGAGGACGAGCAAAAGATAGGTGTAGAGGTGTGTTTGGACACATATATTGCATAATTATTACTGTATTCCTATATTTATTCTATAATAATTCCTACAACTCACTTGTCTTAATGCCTAAATTCATGTAGGATATGATAAAGAGAAGCTAAATATAAATCCTATCCAATTAAATTCAAAAGTTCAAATCAATGAGAATTTATTTAGATCTAGAGCTTATAGAAGCCATCTTATCTGAGGACCAGATATATCAGATGAGATCATACTAGTCTAAATTAAAAAAATTGAATTTTTGAAGACCCAATAGGTTTCACTAAAGATAAATGGATATCTCATAAAATGTAGAAGACAAATTGAAAATCCAAGAGGATAAAAATAGAGAGAAGATCAACAGACGAGATGAAGCAATCATATTTGAGGAGGAAAATCTAAAAAAATTCAGAGTTTTCAATCAATTTAGACTCGGATTCAAACTAAATATATTTTAGCATTTTGAGCATAAATTTTGCTACAGAAACTCAAATTTAATGATTTAAGACGCCCAAAAGAAGACTTAAAGAACTATAATTTATATGTTAATCACTATTTTCAGTTCTATCATTTATTAAGTCATATTTAGCAATTAACATGCCGACTAGCTGCAGACCAATTCAAAATTAAATTTTCACATAAAATTCTGGATAAATCAAATCAAGTTTGGAGAGAAGGAGAGGACTCAAATTCAGAAATTGATAATCGCTTGCTCCCCAAGTCAAGAGAAAGAATATTATTTTAATATCTAAAATTAAATTCAAGTTTTAAAGATGGTTGGACAACTTCTACTGAGAGTCTATCTACTACTTTTACTATAAATAGAGGGGTAGAGCATAGGTAAAATCACATCATCTTTTTATTACATCTTCTTCTCAGCACAAGTCCAGAGAGGAGGACTCCACAGTATAACACCGAAGAAAGTTTTAGAGTTAGGATTCTTCGTTGTTCATTGTATTTTCAGTTTGAGAGAAAAAATTATAAAGAGAAGACGGAGTGCTTATAATTGATGGTGCCAGCTTTAATAAATGTTCTTCTGTTCTTTTCAATTTAGTTCTTTTGTTTGCTCTAGTTGCTTTATTTTCTTTTATGTGCTTCCTTTATGCTTTTTTTAATCATGCCTCCTTTATAACTTGGATTAGGGAGAGTTTCTATGACAGATAAGAGAGGAAAAGTAATCTTTAGAGTGAAATTAAATATAATTTTTCTTAAAGATAGTTATATTGAGAGTAACAATCAATGGAACTATCCCAGTTCTCTTTATCGTTACTTGACTTAATTGATCGCTTTCTTTTCTTTAATTACTCCAAGGTATGTTCTTTCTTTTCTTATTTATTTTCTTTCTAACTTTGTAATCTAAAGAACAACACCATCTTCTTCTGTCATCTTCTTCTTAACTTAACTTAATATTTTTATTTTCTTTTCATAAACTGAGAAGATAAGTATTAACTTGTTTTTGGTAAATTAAAAAAAGAAACTTTTAATTTCTTCTATCGATGTCCCTCCCTTTGGATTACGAATGCATAGCCACTTGCTATAGCGGTAACGTTGAGGACCTAGAACTTCTCTAAACGCGATATTTTTCTGCAGGTTTGGCTTGATCACCAGCCATCACAGCAGCATGAAGACCGACTCCGCTAGATGCTCAATGACATGAAAGAGCAGATGAAGAAATAACAGGCCCAGATTGCTGCTCTCCAGAACAACCAACCATCGACGCAGTCGAAGAGCGAGCCCAAAGTCAGAGGATCACCCGACCTATAAACCCTTGAGAGCTGACCCAGAAACAAATCGCAAAAGTCAAGTTCAAGGTCATTCAACGCCCTCAACCGACAAAGTCTCTGATTCCCCTCTCTCTAAGGAGATCCAGGAGTGTGAGTTCTCGAAGAAGTTCTCAACTCCAACATTTGATTACTACTCCAGAGTGAGTGATTCAGTTCAATATGTCCGGCACTTTCAGGGCAAGATATTGATCTACTCCCGCAACGATCCAATCATGTGCCTTACTTTCCTTTCCAGCCTGAAAGGAATGGCCACTTATTGGTTTTACTCCCTGTCTCCGCATTCTCAATTTCGAGGAGGTAACCGGATTGTTTCTCACTCATTGTGCCTATCACCATGAAGCCAAGAAAAATAGCCACCACATCTTCTCTATTAAGATGAGGCAAGATGATAGCCTCAAGTGTTACATCAGCTTCTTCCAAAGCTAAATTGCCAAGGTACCCAATTGCAGTGAAGATGTTTCTGCACTTGTGTTCATTCGAGTGTCTCACCCCCTGTACAGACACCTCTTAAAGCACAACGCCACTCGGATGAGTGAGGTTCTCTCCTGAGCATAACTTTACATCCAGCTAGAGGAGGCAATGAAGACTTTCTTCAACCACTCTGCAAAGTCTGATCATGGCAGAGGAAAGTCAAAGTCTCTGCATGAAGCCTCCATCCATGCCCAGGATCGGGACTGAGGGTAACCTGCCTTCAAGAGACTAGGACTTTCAGTCCCCTCACCGAGTCCAGTCCGAACCTTAAGAACAGAACAACACTTCACTCCGTTGAGACTTCCTATTAATGAGGTTTATAATGCTATCAAAAACAATCTTGGGTCAGGCACCCGAAGCCAATCCAACACGATCTTACCCTCCCCGAAGCAGAGAAGTACTACTCCTTCCATGATAGCAAGAATCACAAGACTGTCTATTGTAGAAGCCTCTAATGGTACATGGAAGAACTTGACCGTCAAGCCTTCCTCAAAGAGTACATCTTACCCCCTGGAGCGGCCTCTGGATCCAGATAGCTCAACGTTCCACCGCCTATCCAACCATAATACCTAAGCACTCATTACAAAACAACTGAGTGAGCTAATTCCTCCTCCAAAGATAGAGAAGTATCTTAACCGATAACACTCCCTGTTGTTGACACTTTCAATAAATAGAACCCCAGATAGCCCTCCAACAGGTCTGTATGATATCTAACTTGTCAATACTTGCAAAAGACAGGCCGCATACAATTGAACAAACAGTTCAAACTCAGCCAAACTGGCTAATTTAAACCAAATTGGCTAGCTTCGCTCAGAAGCATTAGAGCTTTAGCCTCACAGTAGGCTAGCTCCGCTTGGATCTTGGAGCTTTAGCTCTATAGTGGGCTGGCTCCTCTTGGAGCCTTAACCTCGCAGTGGGTTAACTCCGCTTGGAGTTTTAGCCCCGCAATGGGTTAACTCTGCTTGGAGTTTTAGCCCGCAGTGGCTAGCTTCGTTTGGAGCTTCAGCCTCGTTGCAAACTAGTTACAGGTCATTTTGACTATTTCAAATCCCTAAGCGGGATTAGTGGGCTAACCCCACTAACCTGCTGACTACGTCCTACATTAAGTGGAGACAGTTAAGCCTGAGCGACTGTCATAGGCTCGCGCAGAGCCTCTGTAATGCCCGATGTAAAGTGCTATGATTAGAACCTCCATGTGAACAAGTTTTATGGATTATCTTGAATATCATGCTCTGTGTTGATCATCACTAATAAGATAATAATTAGAACGAGTAAATTCATTTGTTATATGTGAGATAAGTAACTAAAAATAAGAGCAAAGTTTAAAAATGACTAGTTGAGTTAATACATGAAAAATAAGAATTTTGTATTATATGTTTATAAAATACTATTCATGGGTATTTATCTCAAGAGAAGTTTGAATGGGACTCCCTCTCCTTAAAGATCTAAATTTATGCCATAATTGAATAGTGAATGGAATGTTAAGTAAAGTATTGTAGGTGTACATATATTACACATGTATGCTCTCCAAGTATTCACCAAGAAAGATGAAATGGTCTCTTTCGTTTTAAATTGGTGAAAACAACTATACTTGAATAGTGTAAGAAATGATGGGAAGCGTGGAGAGGAGGTATGAGGTCTTGTACGTAGGTGTATGGTGGAGATGAGAGTGGGAATTTTAAAAGTCACATAGTATAAATCCCTCATTGTAGTGTAAAATACATATATGGTTATGGGATTTTCTTCTCACTAGTCACACACATCTTCTCTCTCATTCTCCCTCTATCACTCCCACCTCCTTCTCCTTGGGCAACTGGCCACCCCTACCTCCCCTCTCTCATCCTCCCATACACTCTCTCCCCTCAAACACACACAAAACACACACACACACACACACACACACACACACACACACACACACTTTCTTTTCATTTTTGGAGGAAAACCCTATAAAAATTCAATCTTTACCTCGCGAACTTCTTAGTTTTGGGGAGATCTAGTTCCTAACTTGAAGAAGATTAATTTTTGCATGAAAGCCAAGTGGGATTTGGTGTTTGGAGCTTAATTGCTAGCTTTTCAAGGTAAAAACTAATTATGGTTGAAATTAAGTTGATCTCTTCTTAATGCTAGAGCTAATGGTGGCATGGTTATATGTATACATGTACGTTTTGGTGGAATTGGTGAGACAAGCAAAGATCTTGGTTAATCTCTTGTGAGAGTAAGTAAAACCTTAACCCTAATACATGCCTTAATAATGGTTAAAATAAGGAGTTGTAAAAATATATAAAAATAAGATTTTATTGGAAAGTAGAAGAAAATCCATTTGCTTGGGAGTTAAGATAATCGGATGTTATAGAATATTGAATTAAATTAAAAATTGTGAGGGATTAGCTTCTTGTAGACATGGGAACATGTAAATTGTTACACACACACACACACACACACAATGTCTTAACTTGAAAAGTTTCATGTATATTGTTATGAATGAAATAAGAAAAGAATTATTCATGTATGCTTGTGGTATTAGGTGAGTTAATACTTATGTGAATTGAGAAATGTTTCTTCTTGATGGAACTGGTTGTATGCTAATGTTAGTGATAAGTTCAAACACACACGCACACACACGCACACATATGAATACCATGTTGCATGATAGCATGAGTGGCAAGCCTTTGATGAAATCATCATGCATATATGTAAAAACAAAACATGTTGCATGTTAGTATTGGTGGCAAGCTCTTATACAATTGGCGCGCGTGCGCGCGCGCACACACACACACTTAAAAAGAGATTGTTGCATTATGCGTTGTCATCACTTTTACTACATGCATTCTTATACATGATCTATACATTGCCATTGATATATGCAAGCATTTTGTGATGTCATGCACAAGAATTTCAAAAGACTAAACCATGTATGTTAAAAAAAAAAGAATTGTTTTATATATTTTTGATTATTAATCCATAAGAACATTTGTGTTTTGGAGGAAGAGACTGGGTGTAACTGGTAGGTGCGAATACAGGGTGACATTTGTGTTTTGGAGGAAGGGACCAGGTGTAACCAGTAGGTGCGAAGATGGTGCTAAAGATTTTGAACTAAACTAAGTCAAACTGTCATATACATGTATGTAGATTCACTTAGAAATATGTGTTACATGCATTGTTATGCTACATCCCTTCTACTAAAATCTTGACACTATACATGTTGTGTAATTTTCTATGTGCATGTTGATGAAGTTATTGTTTTGGGTTAATTATTTTACTTACTGAGTCATCGAGCTCACCTCATTGTTAACCCCCCTTTCAGGGCTAAACAAAGGTACAAACCCCGCTTAAGATTGAAAGAGGTGTATCAGAAAAAATAGAAGACTTATTTTGAACAAGCCCTTTTTCTTTTGGGAGGTTTCCTTTATATGTGTACATAACTTTGAAACTTCTACGCATAAGTCGTATGCTAGGGTAAAATATATGTAATTGCTTAATTATTGATGAATGTAACTATATTAAGTGGTGATGACTTAATTGTAGTAACCATTAAGTTAGTGGACTTTGGATGTGATAGTTATGATGTACATGATGATGTTATAATAACTTGTTATGATGGGATAGACTTTGATGGATTCTAGTTATAGTATATGTATATATATGCATGTTGAGAATTAAATAAGTTAGCGAGGTCAAGCTGAAATCTTCTTATGATTTGCATGGGTGATTGTTATACAATTGAAAAATATTGAGGTTAGTGTAAGCCATGAAGGCAATTCTTGATAATGTATTGTATATGGACAAGTGATGAATATTAAGGGAAATGTTCTCAAAATTTTTGTGAAATTCAAGTGACTAGTTATCTTATTAACTTTGAATTAGCAGTTATTGATGGATTAATTTAATAAATTTGTACAGTTTGTGTCAGGGCCATACTGTAAGACGAAGAGTGGAGCCAAGTATATGGTCTAGGAAGTATAAATTTAGGAATGTGATCTACTAGGATTAATACGTA
This sequence comes from Agave tequilana, assembly GCA_038442645.1. Classification (NCBI taxonomy): domain Eukaryota; kingdom Viridiplantae; phylum Streptophyta; class Magnoliopsida; order Asparagales; family Asparagaceae; genus Agave; species Agave tequilana. The sequence continues at coordinate 35,506 of JAVJIF010033597.1, forward strand.
GGATTGATATTTATATACATGTGTGTTGTTTGACTGATTGTATGGTTGTATGAAAGGTAGTTGTAGAAGGATAATCAGATTTTCACGTAACCTGAATCAAGTGATATTTAAAGTTTTTCTTGCATCTGAATCTAGATACCTATATATCTCTTTTCAGATGGGTCGACTGAGGGTGCATTCCTTTAGTGTGGACCTCTAGTGGTATGGGACACTGGACAGAGGTAATGATTTAAATATCAATTGAACCTAGATTCATCCAAAGCGAAGAATCAACATTTGAAATCTCCTACAAGATTTTGAAAAAAACTTTATTAGATTGAGAAGTATAACAAGATTTTTAGTTGATAATATTCATCCTTATGGCATTTTACTGGTTATGATTTGATTATACTATATGAGTGAAATTTTTGATACGGTTCTTTTATTGATATGTGGATGGATGATTCTGACATACCTTAGCCGATATCTAGCATTCGAGTACTAGTTGGTCAGCTGACACTATAGATTATAATTTTAAGTCAAATCAGACTGATTCCATGATAATCATAGAAGCTACGGTCCAGGTAGAGCAAGAAGAAGTGAAGCCACATGCTCGGATAGAGGCTGATGTGATGATTAGTGATGCAGAGAGCATGATAGGAGACACTTCAGTGCCGTTGACATAGAAGAAACTGAGACGGGACCCCAAAGAGGGTTTATTTATGGAGGCATACTCTGGGATGTTAACTGGGTAGATGATATGGACTTGTATGATGATTTAAGCGACTGGTACTGTGATGGGGGGATGAGTTACAGGGAGCAAATTCTGGAGAAAGCATAGACCCTATTGAGGACAGTGGCATTAGTAGTAAGGAACCCACTAGAGACAATAGCAGTGAGGATCCTAGTGAGAATCCTAGTCAGGATAGCCCTGCCCCCTGATGCAATGACCTAATAGAGAGTATTGTTGATATGTATATGAATATATATATACTTTTTGAAGAGTAAAGATACTTTCTATTGATATCGAAATCATGTACAATATACAAAGTGGATGGGCTACTCTGGAAAATATTCTTTGGTGAGTATAGAGAGTGGGGAGGACCTTGACCATCACCCTCCACTATAGTATCCTAAGAGTAAGTCCAAGATTGACCCAAAACACACCCAAATATATCCTCATTTACAAAACTGACAGAATTCAAAAAATAAGGCCGATACCTGGATATATGAGCTAAGCTGGACACACACCTCCCACATGTGCTTCAGAAATAGAAAAACTGACAGTTTATAGAGCTTATGCAAGCAACAAAGCTCTTAGAGATTCTGTACTTGGTGTATTCAAATATGTGTGTGTGTGTGTGTGTGTGTGTGTGTATTTGGATATATTAGTAAGTATGTGCTCTAGGAGCTTTTGATGCACATACTCCTGATGGGTTTAGTATATATGTATGGAAGCTAGTTCGGATATACAAAGAGAAGATATACTAATTAATACTTTTATTCATTCTGGCTTATGTACACAAAAGTTGCTTACTTATGAATGAAGTATGAATATTGTTTCTTTCTAGAATCCATATATTTTTGTAATTGTACGAGAATGAAGAACTTGTTATATTTGTTTCCTGTATATGAATATTAATTAAATAATCACTTATTTTATAGGTAGGACACATGGATTTGAATCAGCCGCCCCCAGAAGAATCATCAGAATATAGTGGTAAACACGACAGTGCTATAGGGAGTATCCACCCTACGGGTATTCATGAAATGTCAGAAGTATATGAGGGAGGAAATCGAGGAGTTGCAGAAGCTATGCCGAAGTGGTTAACCCAATTGGTGACAAAATCTTGTGACCCTCTAACAAGCTTTAGAACAATTTCAAAAGCTTAACCCTCCTGTTTTTAAAGGAGAAGCGGACCTGCTACAAACTGAAGAGTGGCTCTACCATACAGAAAAGATACTGAAGGTAATGAAGTGTTCTGAGGATCAAAAGGTATTATTTTCAACCTTCATGTTCCAGAAAGAAATAGAACATTGGTGGAAAATAGTAAGCAAAAATGCAGAAATCACCGGGGAGGAGATTACTTGAAAGTTCTTAGTGGACAAGTTTACTGAAAAGTACATCCCATGGATAGCTAGGGACAAATTAGCATTGGAATTTCAAGAATTGCAATAGAATCAGATGACCATGATTAAATATGACAACAGGTTTACCCAACTTTCTAAATATGCACAAGGATTAGTGAAGGATGAAGAAGAAAGAATTAAAAAATTGTGAGGGGTTTGAGATCAGAAATAAGATGTAAGCTTGTTCCCCTTCTAATTGAGTTTAGACCTACACAAAAAATATAGAATTTCAGGAATACAAAACAAAAGTGTAAGTGCTCAATGCTAAAGCTATAGCGAGTGGCTATGCGGGTCGTGATCCACAAGGAAGGACTAGTGATAGAAGTTTTCTGTAAGTTCTCTTTAGTTCACAAAAAATGGATAACGTTCTTTCAGTTCTTTAAAAGAAAAGAAAAATAAGTTATGTTAAATTGTTAAGAAAGCGGTAGATTGAGAAGGTAGAGAAAAATAGATTATAATTTTGTACAAAGAAAGTGAAAAATAATGAATAGAGTTGAGAGATGGTGATGTTGGTAATCTAAACTAAAAATTAAAAGAAAGAAAGTTAAACCCTAAAAAATACTTACTTACTTCTTCAGTGCCTGCTTACCTTTGACCCATATCGATGATGTACCTTTATGTGAAGGCGAGCGAAGCATGACAAATAGGATCTTCCCCATTCTTGATTTACACTACGAAATGAAGGGGCAAGCTATACTACCATAGGAATGGCTATCCATCACCATAAGGCATCAATGATGCTTGCAAGTGCAAGGCAACTTCGAGGCTATTGGAGTCGTCTGGATTCATAAACACAGAAGAGAGAAGCAAACAAAAACAAGAGTAAAGAAGAAAAGAAACTCCAATTTGATTCAAATAACAATGAAAGAAAAGACATACTTACACCAGTGTCACCCTCAGTATAAGCTTTGCTCTTATTTCTTCATGAAACTCTTCTCTCCTCTCAGCAAATAGATTAAACAAAAATAACATAAAAGAAAACAAAAAAACCTAAGTTACAAACTATAGAATAGCCTAACTTCTACTCTCTGCTTGATTCTTTCTGCCTCTGATGTGTGGGGTATTTATAGGATAGAAATGGATAGGGAAAGGGGGAGCTGGCTATTTCTGAATTTTAATCTTCCCCTTATCTCCAAACTTGATTTGATTTATCTAGAATTTTATGTGAAAATTTAATTGTGATTTGCAGCTTATTAGAGTGTTGATTGCTGAGTATAATTCATCAAATAATAGAATTAAAAAGAATGATCAACATAAGAATTATAGCTCTTTACGTTTTTTTCTGAATTATCTTGAATCATCAGATTTGAGTTTCGACAACGAAAGTTATGAGTAAAGTACTAAAATGTATATAGTTTGAATCCGAGTCTAAATTCATTTAGAACTCTAAATTTACATGGATTTCCTCCTTATATCCAAATATGATTGCTTCATCTCATCTATTAATCTTCTCTCTATTCAATCATTCTCTTTGATTTTTAATTTGTCTTATAGAATTGATGAGATATCCATTTATCTTTAGCGAAACTGATTGGGGTCTTCAAAAGTCATTTTTTTCTTTAATTTTAATTGATATTTATTTCATTTGACATACACGATCTTCAAATAAGATAGATACTGCAAAATCTACTTTTGAATCAATCCTCTTTCTTTTGAACTTCTGAATTTTATTGGATAAATCTGTTATTCTCTCTCTTTTCTTCCTTAATTACCCTGCACGCCACTGGATATTAAAATACATTAATGCAAAGTTTTATTTAAATAAAGATGTAGAAATGTAACATATATGATATAAAAACATGTAACACATGTGTGTGATCACCTTCAATTACAAGTGTACCTCCATATCGTAGAAATCGCTCTTGAAGTGGAAAGAGATATGCAAGATAAATCAGAAATTGAGTGAAGAAAGCAAACACACCGAACGCTCCCGATATCAAGAGCCATCAGGATTTGGGGAATCAAGGTCTAATGTTAAAGAGGATCAGGCTTTGTTATGTCACCTTTCAGAGGAAGTGGGAATAAAGGTCGAGGATTTTGGTCCAGAGCAAGGGGAAGCCATCAAGAGACACAAGCTACATCTCTGTATCCCCCTAGGACTGCAGGATTACCCTAGTGCCTGAAGTGTAATACAAACTATTTTGGGAACTATATTCAAGATAGAACTTGTTATACTTGTGGGAGAACTAGGCACTTAAGGGAGCATTGTCTAACTATTCGAGGTGGTCAAGACTTTAGTAAAGGAAATGAAAGGCCAGTAACAAGAGTAGCTCCTTCAGATGACCATCAATTAGCTTTGGCAACCCACACATATCCCTCAACCTGTAGCAACTCAATCTTCAGTACCGCAGCCAAGGACCCAAGGTAGAGCATCTGCGATGACTCGCTAGGAAGCGAGGGCGTCAAATGAGTAGTGGAAGGTATGGTTTCTATATCAGGACACATCGCTCATGCATTACACACTCTTTTGTATCCAGTGTGTTTGCTTGCAAACTAAATCAACCCCCCAAATCTTTGGGATTTCAATTAATTATGTCTTTATTAGTGGGTACAAGAAGGATAACTAGCACTAGATATAGAGATTGTAAAGTGATAATTGATGAGATAAGAACACTGACAGATTTAATTAAGTTAGAAGAAATGGAGTTTGATGTTATTTTGGGGATGAATTGGTTGTCCACTTGTTATGCACATTTAAATTGCTATGGAAAAAGGATCATCTTTAAAATGGAAGGAATCCCAGAATTTATATTTGAAGGAATGAAGAGGGATTAGACAATACCTATTATATCAACCTTAAAGGCTACAAAATTGATAAGACAAAGATGTCGAGTTATGGCCTCGGTAATAGATACACAAAGATTTGATGTAAAAATTGAAGACATTCCTGTGGTGAGAGAATACCCAGATGTATTTTCTGAAGAATTACTGGGTTTGCCTCCAGATAGAGAAGTAGAATTTGCTATAGATTTATTACCAAGAACTAGTCCAATTTCTAAAGCACCATATTCGATGGCCCCAGCTGAAATGAAAGAACTTAAAACTCAATTGTAAGATTTGTTAGACAAAAGATTCATCCGACCAAGTGTATCATCTTGGGAGCACCGGTGTTGTTTGTTAAGAAGGATGGAAGTTTAAGACTGTGCATAGATTACAGAGAGTTGAATAAGTTGACTATTAAGAATCAGTATCCACTTTCTCGCATCGATGATTTATTTGAGCAATTACAAGGTGCTTGTGTATTCTCAAAAATTGATTAGAGATCAGGATATCATCAATTGAAGATTAAGCCAGAAGATGTGAATAATCAGTTTTTAGAATAAGATATGGACATTTTGAGTTCTTAGTCATGCCTTTTGGACTTACTAATGCCCCAGCAACATTAATAGACCTGATGAATTGAGTATTTCAATCTTATCATGATCAGTTTATAGTGGTATTTATTGATAATATTTTAGTATATTCAAAGAACAGAGGAGAACATGAAAATCATCTAACAATTGTTCTCCAAATATTGAGAGTAAAGCAGTTGTATATTAAATTTAAGAAATGTGAATTTTGGTTGGAACAAGTGGGGTTCTTGGTCATATTATTTCCAGTAAAGGAATATCAGTAGATCAATTCAAAATTGAAGGAATCAAAAATTGGCTTCAACCCACAAATGTTACAGAAGTTCAGAGTTTTTTTGGATTGGCTGGATACTATAGAAGATTTGTAGAAGATTTTTCTCAGATTGTGGCGCCATTGACTCAACTAACAAGAAAAGATAAGAATTTGTTTGGGGAGCAGATCAAGATAAAAGGTTTCAAGAATTAAAAACTAAGCTAATGACTGACCTAATCTTAGCTATGCCCTCAGGAACAGATGTATATGTCATGCAAATGATGCATCAAAACTTGGGTTAGGATGTGTTCTAATACAGCATGGAAGAGTAATTGCCTATGCCTCCCAGTAATTAAGAACTTATGAGAGAAATTATCCTACTCATGAGTTAGAGTTAGCTACAGTTATCTTTGCCTTAAAGATCTGGAGATATTATTTGTATGGAGCATGTTGTGAGATTTATACAGATCACAGAAGTTTGAAGTACATATTTACATAGAAAGAATTGAACATGCGCCAAAGAAGGTAGTTAGAATTGATGAAGGATTATGATTTGACTATCCAATATCATTCCGGGAATGCTAATAGTGTAGCTGATGCACTTAGTCGAAAATCAGGAGGATCAATAGCTGCCTTGATAACTTGTCAATCCAGATTATTAGATTATTAAGAGATCTTGAGGAAATGCAAGTAGAAGTTAAAAATTGTTGATTCTCCTAGTATCATAAGTCAAACCAAGTGAACGTTAAGTTTAATTTGTATGACAAAATCAAAAAGGCCCAGCGAGAAGATCCACAAATACAGAAGATACGAGAAATGACACAAAGAGGAGAACTTAAGGAGTTTTATATTGAGAATGAAGTGTTGAAATTGGGACATTGGCTGTGTACCAGACTTGGTAGAAATAAAGGAAGAAATAATGAAAGAAGCTTACTGTACTCTGTACTCCGCCCACCCATGAGGTATGAAAATGTACTAGGATCTGCAAAATAGTTTTTGGTGGCATGGAATAAAAAAGGATATTACTGAACATGTGCAAAAATGTTTGGTATGCCAGCGGGTAAAAGTAGAGCATAAGAAACCTCCAGGGTTACTAGTACCATTGTCGATTCCTGAATGAAAATGGTATCATATTATCATAGATTTTGTCACAAGATTTTCTCAAACTTCACAATGATTTGATGCTGTTTGGGCAATAGTGGATAGTCTTACTAAATTCCCCCATTTCTTATCTATTCTGATAAACTATCTAATGGATAAGTTAGCTCAAATAAATATATCCG
>JAVJIF010033597.1:45000-215453 GCA_038442645.1 Agave tequilana
TTGAAAGTTTCATGTATACTGTTATGAATGAAATATGAAATGAATTATTCATGTATGCTTGTGGTATTAGCTGAGTTAATACTTATGTGAAGTGACAAATGTTTCTTCATGATGGAAATGGTTGTATGCTAATGTTAGTGATAAGTTCATATGTGTGTGTGTGTATGATTGGGAAAGAGTTGTGTAGAGTATTAGCACAAATATTTAACAAAGAGATGAAGGTTAGAAACAACCTTAAGTGCTTAGTTCACTCCACAAATGTATTTAAAGATTGATTTACCCTTTCCTATCTCCGCTATAGCATAGGGCTATACCGAGTCGATTCTCAGGGAGAGCTCGCGATGGAAGCTTTACGATAGGTAGTGAAGTTAGAAACGAGAATTCTTCTTTGTTTAAAAGAATAAAGAATCAAAAGAAAAACAAATGAAAGAAAGGATGGATATGTTCATGGTGAAAATGTCGGAAAAGAAATCAAAACAAGATTGGCTTCGGACTAAAACTAAAAAGAAAAGAAAACTTTGAAGAAGACTTTGAATGAAAGAAAACCATGACTAGCTAACCTTACTACCTTGCTAAAGACTTACTAAACTCCGTGATAGTGAATGCGTGCCTCATGTTGATTCATCGGCATGGATTTGTCTTGCGTGTTGGTCTAATTACTTTCCTACTAGGATGATGGGGGATCATTCTTGGACTTGTCTTGTAGCCTCCATAGATGGTCATAGGCCTACAAGATAGACTTTCAATAATGGAATCAAAAGAGATACACTCAAGGGATGCAAATGAAGAACATACAACATTCATTATGGACATAAAGAAGTTGTACATCAAATAGCATATTGGTGATCCATCTCCATGTTCCATCAAAGCACTTGTTCAAAGACAAGGCTCTAAATGAGGCACACATGAATCATATGGAGAATTACAACAAGATACTTGCCAAGAAATGAAAGAAACCCATCGGAGAAGAGAAGACCATACAACTTGCAAGATGAAATAAAGCAATCACCCATGAGTTAGTAGTTAGCAAGGCTAGTGGTTAGCTAGTACATGGAGAAAGAATTAGCTACTACTAGCCATTACAAAAGCAAAACAAAGCATGAAGTAAAAGTGCAAAGAAATAAAGAAAGCAAGTAAAGAAAACAAGTAAACTAGAAAATGCAAGAGTAGAGAGAAGAGAATGGATCAATCCTTGATTGCTTCAAGTTGTCACTCCTTGATGAATACAAGCTTTCTCTCTCTTACAAACTCTCTCTTTACAGAATTTCTAGGGAGAGAAAGATCATAGAGAGCTACAAAAATCCTAGAAAAACTAACAAAATTACAAGCTTTACACTAATCTCTCTCTCTTCTCTGTTCAGTCTTTGCTCGCAGGTCAAAGTGAAGTATTTATAGCCCCCAGGAGAAGGATCCAGAACCCAGTCTGTTGGCGCAAAATCTGGGGCTCAACGGCCCCAGATCTGCCGCCAGGGCGCGGCAAAACGCGGCAAAACGGCGGCCGTTGCGCAACAGCTTTCTGTTGTGGGTTGTTACGAGTTTGTTCAGCCACGTGGACCTTCTGGAATCTTCATTTGTTCGCGGATCTCTCTGGATTCTGGATTAGATTTGGGCTTTATCTTAGCTTTGAAGTTAATCACTTTAATTATTGCTAATTAAAGGATTATTTGGCTTTCTCTCCATTAGAGTGTAGACCTGTAAAAATATAGAGAAGATTAGTAAAAATCAGGTATTTATTTGCAATATGCATGGGGATTATGTGGTAAAATATGCAATATTGTGTTACAATCACACCCCCACACTTATTCTTTTGCTCGTCCCGAGCAAAACAAAGAAAAGAAAAGAAAATCCTAACTACCAATTTATTACACCACTTTCACAGGTGACGCGATTGCACTGAGCATGTGCAACAAGCCGTTAAACCTCTAGGTTACCCTAGAGGAGGAGTGTTGTCTCCTGAGGGTTTTCAGCGGATTACACCCACAAAATCCATAAAGAAAGAAAACAAATGTTAGTGTTTTGAAAATGCATTTTGAACAAGAGACATGTTTACGAACTATTTTCGCAAAAATATAAGTGATCCTAGGTCATAAGTCCACCTATAATCATTCTTTCTTAAACTTAGTCTCCATGCAAGATCTTGTCTTCAATTAAGGTAAGAATTCAAAATGGATTGAATATTTTATCCTTCATAAAACCTAGATAATATGCACACCGTGCTCTGTGAAAATTTCTGGATTTCAACTCTAACCATCAAGCTATTTATTTATATATATTTATTTTTTTTTATTTTTTCTTTTTTCTTCCCTTAGTTTAGGCTTTCTAGTTCACCCTTGTAATGAGCCTTTAACCGATGACTCCCAAACCAGACGGTCTTAGGGCACCAAATGAGAAAACATCCATCGGGTTTAAGGACTCAAGTGAAAAAGGCCACGAAACTAAAGGGGATTATTCTTAATCACCGTTAGGCGTGAATAATCATGCTTCTTGAGGCACAATTATCCAGCTTAATAAGTGAGATCACCGTTAGGCGTGAGTAATCATGCTTCTTGAGGCATAATTTCCCAGCTTAATAGGTGATGTTTTATTATATATATTATTATTTATTATTATTATTTTTTTTTTATGGCATTTTGGTCTTTGTTTCCATCCCAAGAAATGTGTAAGTGTAAAGTGCATATTATCTAAGGCAAAAAAATTCAAGATAAAAATATCTCACCAATTTTTCTTACTTAGCCTATAATTTTAAACAAGATCTATTATTTCAACTAGGTTTAAGATGTCATAATTAAGGCTTTCTTAATTTCTAAGATACATCTTAATTTTCTTAAAAATAGATCAAAACTTTTGTCTCTTATTTCAAAAAGTTTTTTTTTTATTTTTTTTATTATATTTTTTTTATTTTCTAAAAGAAGTGTAAACTAAAAGAAGTGTAAAAGAAAGAAGATCTAAAAACTCTATGTTAGTAAACCCTCCCCCACACTTATTTCATGCATTGTCCTCAATGCATCATGATATATGTATGCATGAAACAGGTAAGAGGTAAGAAACTTTTATTTACAAAAAGGTGCAAAAAATTATTTACAAAGAGTACATACAAGTGTAACCATTACCTAGGCTTTTGGTCTTTTTCCTCTGGCCCGTTTCCCATCGTTCCAGTGCGTCTGCTTTCGTGAGCTCAGTTGGGAAACGGTATGAATTTTGTTAGCCTTAGGTATTTCCAGATTCAATGGATTGTTATTATCATTCACACTCATTCCACCACATTGTTCACAAACAAATTCCTTATCACCACTCTTACTCAGAATCTCATCACTTCCAATGTCTAGAAATTTTAACTCCTCTCCATATAATTCTTCAAAACTTAAATCAACATCCGGAAGTGGACAATCAGTTAACTTACCCCGAGTCGACTCATCTAAACACATGATCTCATCAGCAAACAAGTCTTCAAAAGATATATCAATTGGAGGTTCTTGAAGAGAATCACAGAATTGTGACTCATCTTTTGAATCCTCACAATTGTCCTCAATAAAGCTAACCTCAAATGTTTGATTTTTTGTTTTGTGAGGCTGTGTGTGGAAGACATTGAGTTCATGTGTCATGTTACCAAAGCTCAACCTCATTGATCCATTCCGGCAATTAATGATGGCATTTGCAGTAGCCAGGAATGGTCGTCCCAGAATGACAGGAATTTGTGCCCGTTGATTGGAATTTGACACTGGTTGTGTCTCAAGGATTACAAAATCAACAGGGTAAATGAATTCTCCAACTTTGACAAGGACATCATGAATTATCCCCTTGGGTTTAGTGACAGAGCGATCAGCCAATTGAATGGTCATTTGGGTAGGGAGGAGATCACCTAACCCAATTGTTGGTACACAGAAAAAGGTAGGAGATTGATGCTGGCCCCTAAATCAAGAAGTGCCCTATTGATTGTAGTCTGTCCTATAATGCATGAAATGGTGGGGCTCCCTGGGTCCTTGTATTTAACAGGAATTGGACCATTGAGCAGCTCGTTTATGGATGATGCTAGGAAGACTTTTTTAGGGACTTGGGTCTTCCTCTTCTTGGTGCACATCTCCTTTAAGAATTTGGCATATGATGGCACTTGTTGTATGGCATCAAGAAGAGGGACATTGATTTGGACCTTATTGAAAATTTCTTTTAACTTCTCCATGTGAGCATTTGACTTGTTATTTAGAAGCCTATTTGGATATGGTACTCTAGGCTTATAAGGTTGCTCATCTACCTTTTCTTTCCCCTTGGCTTGAGATGTGGATGGCTCTGCACTAGAAGATGGTTTGTCAAAAGTTGGTAGTATTGGGACATGAGGTGTTGGCTTTGGTACTGGATGAGATGGTGGACTAGAAACCCTATTGTCAACTTGTTTTCCAGATCTCAGGGTATGAATAGCATGACATTGACTGGGTCCTGAATCTTCCACTTCATTCAAAGGGAAGTGGTGTTTGGGATTTGGCAATGGCTGGCTTGGGAACATTCCTTTTTGATTCTCAGCCAATTGCCCAATTTGGACCTGAATTCTATCCATATCCTGTTGATGATGATTCATCATTGAAGCTTGGTTCTTGGTTAGGGATTCTATCATTTTCATCAACTCTGATATTTTATCATCTGAAGTATTCTGGGGTGGATGTTGATGATATGGAGATTGGACTTGTGATTGTGGTGGTGGGTACTGATATGACTGTGAATGTGGTGGACTTTGAGATGGATGAACATACAGTGAATTTTGATTGAAACTGGATGGGTGAGACTGAGCATTATAAGGATGTGGAAATGGTGGCCTATGATGCTCAGGACCAGACTGACTCCATGGAAAATTTGGATGGTTCTGCCATCCCGACTTGTAAGTGTTGGAGTATGGGGGTCTGGTAAAAGCTGCATTCATGTTCTCCTGAAATGATTGGGGCTGATATAATGGACACTCCTCAAATACATGGCTAAGGTCATGACAGTTGGTGCAACCCGGTTTAATCAAAGGCAATGGGTTGACCTGGTTGACCACAGAATTCCCTTTTGACTCAAGCAGTTCTATCCTCTTCATTAATTGTGTGATCTTGGTTTCTGCAGCTATAGAGGATTCTTTGGAGTGTGTACCAGTTCTGGAAGTGGTGGGAGTCGGTTTATCAGGGCATGACTCCCACTGAATGGTTTTCTCAGCTAGGGTTTCAAAGAGATCCCACCCCTGATGTTCATCTTTCTTCAAAAAATCCCCCTGGCACATGGATTCTAAAAGGGTTTTCGTTTGGTAATCTAATCCATCATAGATAATCTGGCATAGACGCCATTTCTCTATGCCGTGATGGGGACACAGGGCAAGAAGGTCTTTGAAACGCTCAAGATACTTCCAGAAAGGTTCATTTGGTTCCTGCTTGAATTGCATTATGTTCTTGCGCATGAGGGCTGTTTTGTGGATAGGATAGAATTTCTTAAGAAAGACTTTAACAAAATCCTCCCATAAAGATATGGAACTGACTGGAAGATTATAAAGCCATTTCTTAGCTAAATCCTTAAGTGCAAACGGTATGAACCGCAACCTAACAGCATCCTCAGACAGTTGGGAAATTCTCATCATTTGGCATACCTCTTCAAACTCACGAATAAAGAGGTATGCGTCCTCAGACTCTAGACCATGAAAATGGGGAAGTGTATTAATGAATTGCGGTTTCAGCTCGAAGTGATTTGTATTAGGCTCGGGGAGAAGAATGCAAGATGGAATGGAGGTGCGAATCGGATAAAATCGATCTTGAAGTGAGACGTTGTTGGTCATGATGTCAAGTGGTTGTGTAAGTGTAGAAAGTCTAGCAAGTCTTGCTGAATTGGAATTACAGAACCACTCTTACATAAAAGTCACAAACAACGTGCACCGATCACACCAGCGAAAAAGAAAAATAAAAATAACAAACAATAAAAGAAAAATCAATCCCAGCTTATCTAAGGATCCTGGACCTAGACGACTCCTAACTTTAGATCGTCCACAGGAGGTTTAGTGTAGACTTTGACTATAAGCAAATCAGCCAGGGAAGGGTAAGGTTGGTGGGAGGTTTTCCGTCCGGAGACGTTCCTTAATTAAGTAACCAGCAACCTTCGGCTTTCGGCCCTCAACCCCTTTCCTAGACACTGATTTTACAGAAGTCAATTTCCAACACTTTTCCCCCTTAGGAAAATCTCCTAATGAGTCCGAGATGTCCCTAGGGCCAACGTCTATTCAAATTTTTTTTACAAGCTTGGGATTGTGAGTGCTGGGATGGTGGTTTGTGGGCTAAGGAAAGGGTAATGAACTCCCCACCTTATCTTATTTATCGGTAATGCCCTTAAAATTGAATTGGTGCAAGTGTACAAGAAATATAACAAGGATTCACTCAAAGCATGAAAAACAAGCAAAGAGTTTGTCCTAGTCTAAATGCAATGCGAAACGTACCTTGCCTCCAGCACTCTTCAACAGTAAAAGTAAAGAATTGAAAGACACGTGCCTAAAAATGCAAATGTCTAAACAATTTTTAACAATTTCAACCAATTTTTTACTGTTGATTAAATTAGCAGGTATATGGTGAAGCAAACAAGAATTTAAGTGTTGCAGAAGCTGTATTTTGCAGAGCAAGAGACCCTGCAGAAAAATGGTTAGAAGTCAACTCCTCCTTGCCGCGCCCGCGCGGCAGAACGCGGCAAGTCAGAGGGATCCTGGTCTCTGCTTTCGAGAGCAGAGGCCCAGGTCCGCTTATATGTTTCTGCAATGCAAGATTTTCTGTTTCTTCACCTGTAACCTGCAAACAGAGAAGAAGATTCGTTTAGTACTTCATTTTAACCTAAAAACGTTGCTCTCCCCGGCAACGGCGCCAAAAATTTGATTGGGAAGAGTTGTGTAGAGTATTAGCACAAATATTTAACAAAGAGATGAAGGTTAGAAACAACCTTAAGTGCTTAGTTCACTCCACAAATGTATTTAAAGATTGATTTACCCTTTCCTATCTCCGCTATAGCATAGGGCTATACCGAGTCGATTCTCAGGGAGAGCTCGCGATGGAAGCTTTACGATAGGTAGTGAAGTTAGAAAACGAGAATTCTTCTTTGTTTAAAAGAATAAAGAATCAAAAGAAAACAAATGAAAGAAAGGATGGATATGTTCATGGTGAAAATGTCGGAAAAGAAATCAAAACAAGATTGGCTTCGGACTAAAACTAAAAAGAAAAGAAAACTTTGAAGAAGACTTTGAATGAAAGAAAACCATGACTAGCTAACCTTACTACCTTGCTAAAGACTTACTAAACTCCGTGATAGTGAATGCGTGCCTCATGTTGATTCATCGGCATGGATTTGTCTTGCGTGTTGGTCTAATTACTTTCCTACTAGGATGATAGGGGATCATTCTTGGACTTGTCTTGTAGCCTCCATAGATGGTCATAGGCCTACAAGATAGACTTTCAATAATGGAATCAAAAGAGATACACTCAAGGGATGCAAATGAAGAACATACAACATTCATTAATGGACATAAAGAAGTTGTACATCAAATAGCATATTGGTGATCCATCTCCATGTTCCATCAAAGCACTTGTTCAAAGACAAGGCTCTAAATGAGGCACACATGAATCATATGGAGAATTACAACAAGATACTTGCCAAGAAATGAAAGAAAACCCATCGGAGAAGAGAAGATCATATAACTTGCAAGATGAAATAAAGCAATCACCCATGAGTTAGTAGTTAGCAAGGCTAGTGGTTAGCTAGTACATGGAGAAAGAATTAGCTACTACTAGCCATTATAAAAGCAAAACAAAGCATGAAGTAAAAGTGCAAAGAAATAAAGAAAGCAAGTAAAGAAAACAAGTAAACTAGAAAATGCAAGAGTAGAGAGAAGAGAATGGATCAATCCTTGATTGCTTCAAGTTGTCACTCCTTGATGAATACAAGCTTTCTCTCTCTTACAAACTCTCTCTTTACAGAATTTCTAGGGAGAGGAAGATCATAGAGAGCTACAAAAATCCTAGAAAAACTAACAAAATTACAAGCTTTACACTAATCTCTCTCTCTTCTCTGTTCAGTCTTTGCTCGCAGGTCAAAGTGAAGTATTTATAGCCCCCAGGAGAAGGATCCAGAACCCAGTCTGTTGGCGCAAAATCTGGGGCTCAACGGCCCCAGATCTGCCGCCAGGGCGCGGCAAAACGCGGCAAAACGGCGGCCGTTGCGCAACAGCTTTCTGTTGTGGGTTGTTACGAGTTTGTTCAGCCACGTGGACCTTCTGGAATCTTCATTTGTTGCGCGGATCTCTCTGGATTCTGGATTAGATTTGGGCTTTATCTTAGCTTTGAAGTTAATCACTTTAATTATTGCTAATTAAAGGATTATTTGGCTTTCTCTCCATTAGAGTGTAGACCTGTAAAAATATAGAGAAGATTAGTAAAAATCAGGTATTTATTTGCAATATGCATGGGATTATGTGGTAAAATATGCAATATTGTGTTACAATCAGTGTATGTGAGAGAGAGAGAGAGAGTGAGAGCACCATGTTGCATGATAGCATGAACAGCAAGCCTTTTATGAATAATCATGCATATATGTAAAACAAAACATGTTGCATGTTAGTATTGGTGGTATGCTCTTATATAATTGGTATATATACATATATAAAAGAGATTGTTACATTATGCGTTGTCATCACTTTTACTACATGCATTCTTATACATTCTCTATACATTGCCATTGATATATGAAAGCATTTTGTGATGTCATGCGCAAGAATTTCAAAAGACCAAACCATGTATGTAAATAATAAGAATTGTTTTATTTAATGTTGATTGTTAATCCATAAGGACATTTGTGTTTTGGAGGAAGGGACCGAGTATAACTAGTGGGTGTGAAGACGGGGTGACATTTGTGTTTTGGAGGAAGGGACCGGGTGTAACCGGTGAGTGCGAGGATGAGGCTACATTTGTGTTTAGGAGGAAGGGATAGGGTGTAATCGGTGAGTGTGAAGACGGTACTAAAGATTTTGAAAACTAAACTAAGTCAAACTGTCATAAACATGTATGTAGATACACTTAGAAATATGTGTTACATGCATTGTTATGTTACATCCCTTCTACTAAAATCTTGACACTATACATGTTGTGTAATTTACTTTCCTATATGCATGTTGATGAAGTTATTATTTTGGTTAATTTTTTTACTTGCTGAACTGTCAAGCTCACCTCGTTGTTAACCCCCTTTCTAGACTAAACAAAGGTAAAAACCCCGCTTACGACTTGGAAGGCAATTCAGAAAAATAGAAGACTTATTTTGAACAAGCCCTTTTTCTTTTGGGAGGTTTCCTTATATGTGTACATAACTTTGAAACTTCTATGCATAAGTTGTATGCTAATGTAAGATATATGTAATTGTCTCATTATAGATGAATGTAACTATGTTAAGTGGTGGTAACTTAATTGTAGTAACCTTTAAGTTAGTGGACTTCGGATTGTGATAGTAATGATGTACATGATGATGTTATAGTACCTTGTTATGATGGGATGGACTTTGATGGATTCTAGTTATAGTATATGTATATATATGCGTGTTGAGAATTAAATAAGTAGGCGAGGTCAAGCCGAAATCTTCTTATGATTTACGTGGGTGATTGTTATACAATTGAAAATTGTTGAGATTGGTGTAAGCCATAAAGGCTATTATTGAAGATGTATTGTTTATGGACAAGTGATTAATATTAAGGGAAATGATCTCAAAAATTTTGTGAAACTCAGGTGACTAGTTATCTTATTAACCTTGAATTAGAAGTTATTGGTGGATTAATTTAATTAAATCTAGGACCATTATAGCCTCCGTAGCTTCGAACGAAGCTGTCGTAGCCTCACACAAAGCCTATGTAGCTTTGCTCGAAGCTATCTAAGCTCATGTAGAGATTATTTTAGCCTCGCACGAAGGCTTTCAAGGCTGTTTTCAGTCTTTATTGATTTCTAAAGGCAATTACACCCCTGTAGATCCTGAATGAGCTAAGCTTAGGGATAGGAAAAATTGGCTGGCTGATTCTTAACTAATTGCTAGAGAAGAGAGATCATCTTAAGAGATCACTATCTAGCTTTCAAGAACTTAGAGAATCGTTTGTCTCATCCATCAAGTATAATCTCAGGGTGCTATGATCAGTCACATATAATGCATATATATTGTCACATTGCCATGTTTATTATCTAATAAATCCTATTAATAATTCTATTTTTTATTTAATAATGTGCAGGCCCATTGCTAAAGGAGAAGGAAGAGAAATGAGCCCAAAATCCCATCAAAATTCTGATTTAATTCAGAATTAATTCGAAGGTAAAAAATCAGGGCATATCAAGGCAAATCAGAGAAGATAAAATTAGTTGAAAATCGGTTAAAACAAATCTTCATAAATCAATTGGTTAAAGCCAAAGATCAAGACAGTTTCATCAAAATCTGGATCTAAACTGAAAATCTAGCTGAAGATAAAAGAAAATCGAGAAACCAGAGACGTGTGCCTCCCGGTGTGGCCACCTGGCCACACTCGGGCCACAAAAATGTGATCAAAGCCGCATTTCACGGCTTTGTTAAGGAAGTTGGGAGAGCGTTTGCTCCCCTATCTTCATACGCTCTCCCTCGTACTATTTTGCCTATAAATATTGGGTTTTTCAGAAAATACAGAGAACAATCAAGCAGAGAGTAGAAGTTAGGCTATTCTGTAGTTTGTAACTTAGGTTTTTAGTTTTTTTTTATGTAATTTTTATTTTCTTTATGTAACTAGAGGAGAGGACAGTTTCATGGAGGAATGAGAGCAAGCTTGTACTGAGAGTGACATCGGTGTAAGTAAGTCTTTTCTTCCATTGTTATTTGAATCGAATTGAAGTTTTCTTTTCTTTTCTATTATTCTTTTTGTTTGCTTCCCTCTTTTGTATTTGTGAATCCAAATGACTCCGATAGTCTCGAAGTTGCCTTGCCCTTGCAAGTGTCATTGATGGCTTATGGTGATGAATATCCATATTTATGGTAGTGTAGCTTGCCCCTTCATTTCATAGCGTAAATCGAGAATGGGGAAGATCCTATTTGTCATACTTCGCTCGCCTTCAAACAAAGGTACATCGTTGATACAGGTCAAAGGTAAGCAGGCGCCGAAGAGGTAGGAAAGTTTTTTAGGTTTTAACTTTCTTTTCTCTTAATTTTAGTTTAGATTACCAACACCAATATCTACTAACTCTTCTATCACTCTTTTTAATTTCTTTAAATCCATTTTCCATTTTCTCTACCTTCTCAATCTACCACTTTCTTTTTAATTTAACTATAACTTATATTTTCTTTTCTTTTAAAGAACTAAAAGAAAATCTTTAACCATTCTTTGTAGCATAAAAGAGAACTTACTAAAAAGCTTTCATCGCCAGTCCCTCCTTGTGGATCACGACCCGCATAGCCTCTAGCGGTAGTATTGTGTACTTGCACATTCTATTCTTAAGTTCTAAAATTCTGTATTTTTGTGTGCAGGTAAAACCTCAATTAAGTTTTGGCGTCGTTGCCGAGGAAGGACGGTAGTAATTCTCTTTTTAAGTTTACATTTTTAGTTAACATTCTTCTTTGTTCTTGGTGTGCAGTGATAAATATTAACAAATTTTTTACTGCAGTGGATGTATAAGTGGCCCTGAACTCTGCTCAAGAAAGCAGAGACCAGAAGCCCTCAGATTTGCTACATTCCAGTAGCAATCTGAGTGAACTACTAACCTGTATTTTTACAGGTTGGCTGAATTGTAAAGATAAATTTCTATAGCAATTTATTTTCTTGTTTGTCTCACTGTACATACTTTCTAACCTCAACAGTAAAATGATGTTTGTTAAATGCTAAAATGGTTTAGACTTGCATGTAGGCACATGTCTAATTCATTTACATTTTATATTACTGTTGAAGAGTGCTAGAGCAAAATGTACGTATACATAGCATATAGTTTAGAAAATATTTTTGAGTGATTATTTGCTTGTTGAATGTTACTTTTCTATATCATGCACACTTTGCACAATCAATCTTAAGGGCTTGTCCTGTAAATAAGATAAGGTGGGAAAGTCATTACCCTCCCTTAACTCACAAACAATCTTCTCACTGACTAAATCAAACCTAACTAAAACTGAGTAGACATTGGCCGTAGGGATATCTCAGACTCATATAGGAGACTAACCTAAGGGGAAAGTTGATTTGAATTTGACTCTTACCAATCGGTGTCAGAGGTTTGGGATTGAGGGGCGAAACCCCAAAGGTTGGTGGTTTAGCATAATTAGGCCCGTTGCTTAGGCACGAATATCTCCCACTGATCTTGCGCCTACCTGGCCGATTAACTTGTTATTAGATTCTGCCATATACCCCCTGTGGACAGTCTAACCAGTTAGGAGTTGTTTAAGTCTAAGGTTTACTCTAACTTAGGTTAGAATTTTTTCTTTTTATTTGTTTATTTTTCTTTATTTATTTTTAATATTTCTTGTGTGATATGGCTTATAACAATAAATTTTTCAATTTTAATGGTAATCCATGTTACACCCTGACCTCTTTTTCTAATATTACCAACCCGACATATCATAATTTTACCCAACCTAGTATACCAGATTGGTTTTATCCGAATCATTACATACCCCAGTCCCAATACTATGAACAAGACTGTAATAATCATCACTACTCTTCACAGAGTCAATGAGGATACAACTCCCCCGAGTCATATTGTCAACCACCTTACCAACATCCAGCTTCATATACTCCTTATCCCGAATAACCATTATAAGAATCAATTGACTGGGAAAAGTGGGTAGAAGCCTTGACGAGCTTGAGTGACGTATTCAAATTCTAGAAGACTCAAAATCCTGTCAAAATTTTCAAGTCACAGATCCTTACTCTATTTTTCAAGAAGAACATGCTGGCTTAGAAAAGAGTATAAAGTCCATGATTCAACTCCAAAATGATCCACTCGATATGATAGATGTAAGACTTAATAGATTGAAAAACATGCATAGGAATAAGGAAACTTTTCCTACCCAATCTTTGACTATTTTCGATACTTCTAACCATATTGATGAAAACCAGGAATCATGGTATCTTGAGGACTTTGACCAAGATTCAATTTCACCACAAACCTTGAACTTGACCAATATCAACTCATAGACAAATTGGTAAGTTTTCATTTTAATGAGATTGAACTTGATTATGAATGTGAACCCAATCCCCAAATTTGTGATTCAATTTCCATCTTCGAATCTATGTTGACTCTGGCATTCTTACCCAATTGGACCAATTTCCCGAGCCAACATCTTATCCCGTACCCATAGATCTAGAAATGAAATCACCAATTTTGGATAGTCACATTCATTTGATGGGAAAAGAATGTGAATTTTAATTTTTGGAGTTGGACTCAACTCTTGAATCAAAACTAACTCTCGAACCTAAAGTTAATTTTTCCGAGTTAGTATTGGTTCCTAAACCTATCATTCTTGAGCCCAAGTCAACGATTCCTCCAAGTCACATTCTTTTGTTGGACATAGGTATAAACCATGATGACTCTGTGATGATTTTCTAGGATTGGTCATGTAAAGGGAATAAGTTTCACAATAGGATCTCTCATGATCATATTCATATTGGGGACTGTAAACATGTAAATAGAAAAGAGGTCAATAAAGGTGAGTTCTGTGAACCACCACATTTTCTTGATTGGGTAGCAAAGCTTGATCCAATAAGACCACCACCGGACCACCACATAAGGTAATATTTTCCTTCCCTTTTTTCTTTTTCATGCATCTATGCATTAATTCATACATTGAGGACAATGCATGAGAAGGTGTGGGGGAGGGTTCTAACATAACTTAGGTTTTACTTTTATTATTTATAAAAATTTACATTTTCTTTACTTTTAAAAACTTTTTGAAAATAGAAACAATATTTTGACATATTCCTTGTAAGAAATTAAGTCAATTTTAAGAAATAGGAGAATCATAATTAGGATTTTTTATACTTCGTCAAAATAAGATTATTTGTTTAATTTTCAAGGTTAAGAAGAATATTTGGAAAAGTAATTCCGTCTAAATTTTTACCGTAATAATATATGCATGCTTTACACACTTACACACTTGGGGTTCAAAAACAAAGATTCTTATACCTTATTAAAAAAAGAAAAAGAAAAGAAAAAGAAAAAAGAAAAAGAATATATATATATATATATATATATATATATATTATATATATATATATATATATATATATATATATATATATATATATATATATATCCTCTGATTAAGTTGGGTATTTGTGCCTCATAAAGCATAAGTATTCATGCCTAAAAGCGGTTCATATAATAAAATCTTTAGTTTTGTGACCTAATTTGCTCAAGTTTTTAAGTCCTTGGGGTGTTTCTCACCCAGTGCCCTAAGACCATTCGGTTTGGGAGTCACCCATTAAAGGCTCGTTACATGGGCAGATTAGAAAGCCTAATAAAACTAAGGAATAATATCGTTGGCCCAAAGGTTACAATCCCCGGGTTATGTGTTTTGATGATAACAAACCATATAAAAGCTAATAGAAGTTCAAGAATGAATTTCAGGTTGGTACAGATATGGATGGCTCAAGCATGGAATATTAGGTTCTAACTCTATCACTGCTCAACATCAAGTTTCAGAGACGCTTGCTTGTAGACCATCTTGTAAATAGTTTTTGTTAAAGATTAGTATATATGGTTGAAGCTCAAAAATACACACACACCAAAATGTTTTCTATCAAGTTTTTCTCTTATATCTAGTAGCTATGTATGTTTCCTATCTTCCAAATCTAAAAAAAATATTTCAATATTTTACATATCTTCAAAAAGATTTTTCTAAAACTGTTTCGGCCAAGGTCGGTCGACCGGGCGGTCGACCGTGCCTATTACAGGCCAGAACGGTAGACCGGAGTTCTGGCAATTGGGGGTGTGCACATTGTGCACGTTCTCGGTCGACCGGGCGATCAACTGACTGTAAGCAGCCAACTCTCGGTTTGTCATGGTCGATCGACCGGAGAGTCCTAACGGTCAGATTTTTTGAATCTACCGGTCGACCGGCCGGTCGACCGCTAGTCTGTCAGATTGGCAATTCTGACTGTTTTGTTTTAGTTTATTTTAAAACATGTTTAAATTCAAAATGTGGATAGTTGATTTTGAGGGTCAATTTATTCCTCATCTATGCTGGTAAAACTATTCTAAGTTTACTGTTCCTAAAACCTACATAAAGGGGTCATTAAGGTTGAGTTTATTAAAACAACAATTTGAAAAGATTCAAAGTTTTGTGCTTACTTGGAAAAAAATTTTATTTCATTTTTGTGCTTTTAATCTCTAAAAATCTCTTCAAGTTTTGGTTCTGAAAATCTCTCTTCTATTTTCAAATTTCACTTACAAAATCTTAAGCTTCAATCTTATATATTATTCTCTAGGGCTTTTGTAAAGAAGTGTTTTCAAGAGAGAGTTTGTGGTCTTTTGATCACCAAGTGCTTATTATAATTGTTGCTATGCTACATCCGAACTAGAGGAGTGTGTTGGGGAGTTGTGTACTCCATAGTGGTTGTAATTCCTTTAGTGAAAAGTTCTAGTGGATTAGAAATTCTTCACGGTGGTGAAGGCGGGACGTAGAGCCGTGGCTCGAACCTCAAAATAAATCTCTTTGTTTGCGATTGATTTCTTGTCTCTTTTATCTACTATATTTTCATTTATTTATTGTCGATCTATACTGTTACAACAAGGTTGCATTGAGCACCTCAAACTCTTATCTAGAGGAATCACGAGTAAGAAGTTCAGAACCCTTCACGGGGTATATGGTTTCTAATCTTGCTTTGAGTGATCGTTTGCATCATCTCAATTTTATTTTGTATTGAATTTTGATTTGATTAGCCTTACACTTATTCACCCCCCTCTAGGTGTAATTTCAATTGGTATCAGAGTAAGATCTCTAGTTTTTGGCTTAACATCCTTAGAGAGATCCTAATTTGCTAATCATTATATAAATTTCTTCATTCATCCACTAGTAAAGATGGCCGACAGCATTAGGACCCCTTTCAAGTTTGATGCCTTAACTTTCTCATACAGAAAGTTAGGATGACCGTATTTTTGCAATCCCTAAGATGCTGGGTTGCAAAGGCGGTGACCAAACCCTATAGTGCACCCACTGGTGAGGAGGGCACTTGGTCCGATCTTACCTCCAAGGAATATCAGGCTAATTCTAAGGCTCAAAATGTCTTGCTTTTAGCATTGAATGAGGATGACACGACAAGGGTCATGCATTGCAAATTTGCCTATGAGATTTGGCAACACTTATTGGTCACTCATGAGAGAACTTCACAAGTCAAGAGAGCTAAAATTGATCTCTTGCGTTCCTAATATGAAAACTTTAAAATGCATGAAAATGAGTCTATTGATGATATGATTATAAAGTTTACTAAATAACTAATGGTCTTATTTCTCTAGATGATGAAAGCAACAATGATCAAATTGTTCAAAAGATCATTCGCTCACTTCCACTGTCTTGGGAAGTCAAAGGTACCATATTGAAGGAGTTGAACGATAAAGATGAGATGAAGCTCATTGGTCTTATTGGTAACCTTAAGACCCATGAGATGGAGAAGGCGACAAGAGAAGAAATGGCACAAAAGAAGAAGACTATTGCTTTCTAGTCTACTCCTACCATCTCCGACGATGAAGAAGAATAAAAGATGATGAAGAGCTATCTCTTCTCGTAAGAAATGTAATAAGAGCATACAATAAGGAAAAATACAACCATAGGAGACGACGACTAGGAAAGGAGGAAAAGAAAATTATTTGCTTCAATTGTCGGAAACCCGGACATATCATGGATGAATGTCCAGATTTTAAAAACAATATATCTTCTTCTATCAAGCAAAAGAAGCCATTTATGAAGAAAGCTATCAAAGCCACTTGGGATTCAGAAAGTGAATTCAAAGAGGAGGTAGATACTGCAAACGTGTGCTTTATGGCAAACACACCCAAGGTAAATTCTGAACCATCTTTTAATAATAGTGGAGTAACTCAAGAGCATTTATTAAATGCTTTAATAGAACTTTCAATTAATTATGATTCTTTAAAGAAAAATTGTCAAACAATGAAAAAGGAAAATGAAGTTCTTCAAAACAAAATTATTATTCTTTTCAAAGAAAAAAATAATTTGTCATCCACTCTTTTATCAACACAAAGGGAGTCTGATGCTTATAAGGTTTCAAGTAAGCTAAGTTTTTCAAGATTATGAAAACAAAATTTCTATCTTAAAGACTAAAATCAACAATTTGGAAATTTTTTTTAAAGAAATGTGAGTTTAATAAAGCTAAATTAGAAGACATGTTTTCAAAGAAAAATGCTTCAAAGAAACACATTCATACTACATATGCTCACACACACACACACACATCAAGCATGCTCATACACCACATATTCACCATGCTCATAAACCGCATGTTCATCATGCACATCATGCTTTCAAATAAGGGAGATTTTATAAATGTACTTATTGTGGTCGAAATGATCATCTAGCTAAATTTTGTTATGATCATATAAATGGTACTAATAATCATGTTTGGGTTCGAAGAACTAACGTAATAGGACCCAAGAAAATATGGATGGCAAAGTTAACAACTTCATTGTTTGATATAGGTACATACTAAGGCTCCAAAATGTAGGGAGTGGTGGTACCTTGATAGTGGTTGCTCAAGGTACATGACATGAGACATCAACAATTTTGCAACCCTATCAAGGTATGTTGAAGGTGGCACCATCACCTTCGGAGATGATTTCAAAGGCAACATCATCGGTATAGGTAACATCAAAATTAGTACATCTCCTTTAATTGAAAATGTTGTTTTGGTTGATGGTCTTAAACATAATCTACTTAGTTTTAGTCAACTATGTGATCATGGTTTCAAAGTTGTTTTTTGATGAATCTTCTTGAAACATTTTTTATTGTAAAACCAATGACTGTATTCTCACCGGATTTCGTGAAAATAATGTTTATATTATTGATATGTATAATCTAGATTGCAAAACTAAATGTTTAAATTCTTTTAATGAGGATTCATGGTTATGGCATAGAAGATTAGGACATATATCTTTTGACCATATTTCTCGAATTAAGGAATTGGTGAAGGGTATTCCTTAGTTAAAGTTTGAGAAGGACCGCATTTGTAATACATGTTAACTTGGAATACAAACCAAGTCCTCTTTCAAACCAATCAAGGATATCATGACATCTAGGCCATTAGAATTGATTCACATGGATTTGTTTGATCCTACTAAAACTAAAAGTTTAAATGGAAATCGGTATGTTTTTGTTTTAGTTGATGATTTTTCCCGTTTTACATGGATTTTCTTTTTGGAATATAAAGATCAAGCTTTTTCACATTTTAATGTTTTTCGAAAAAGGGTTGAAAATGAAAAAGGTTTTTCAATTTTGCGCATAAGAAGTGATAAAGTGGTGAGTTCATCAATCAATCCTTTATTACTTATTGCGAAGAAAATGGAATTAAGCATGAGTTGTCATGTCCTAGAACTCTACAACAAAATGGAGTCGTTGAAAGGAAGAATCAGACTTTTCAAGAAATAGCTAGGACTATGATTAGTGAATACGGGCTCTGTCAATACTTATGGGCTGAGGCCGTAAACACCGCATGCTATATATCAAACAGAATTTATTATTATAAAAATTCTTCCAAAACTTCTTTTGAAATCTATTATTTAAGAAAACCAAATATTTCGTATTTTAGAGTTTTTGGATGCAAATGTTTTATTTTGAACACCAAAGATAACTTGGATAAATTTGATGCTAAGGCTTTTGAAGCAATTTTTATTGGTTACTCTAATACTAGCAAAGCTTATAGAGTGTTCAATAAATCATCTCTTACAATTGAAGAATCTATGCATGTTAAGTTTGAAAAATCTGATGCATTTGTTAAGAATGTTGTAGAGGTTGATACTTTAGGTGAAGACATGAAGAAAGTATCCTTGAAGGATTCACTCACCCAAGAAGACAAACAAAAACTTAATGGTGAAGTTCAAGAGGATGAACTGGAACCATCTCAACTACTTCCAAAAGATTAGAGATATGCTACAAGTCATCCCAAAGATTTCATCATAGGTGATTATCAAAGGGGTCATCTACTCGCTCCAAACTCCATGATTTGCGTGGTCATTATGCTTTCATATCTCACATATGTTTACTAACCCTTTTTGATGTATGACAAAAAGGGGGAGAAGTATTTGTTGAGGTTTCATAAGTATTTGTTGAGGCTTCATGTTTTGGTTTCATGTTTTGTACAGGTTTCATGTTTTGGTTTCATGTTTTGTACATGTTTATCTCATATATGTTTTTTATATGATTTCATGTTTTTGATAATAGAGCATCATTTGAGGGGGAGTTTTTACCTCCCTCCTATATTTTGTTTTATAGCTTATATATTTTGTCATCATTAAAAAGAGGGAGATTGTTGGCCCAAAAGTTATAATCCCCGGGTTATGTATTTTAATGATAACAAATATATAAAAGCTATTTGGTACTAATAGAAGTTTAAGAATGAATTTCAGGTTAGTACAAATATGGATGGCTAAAGCATGGGATATTAGGTTCTAGCTCTATCACTGTTCAACATCAAGTTTCAGAGACGCCTGCTTGTAGACTCATCTTGTAAATAGTTTTTGTTAAAGATTAGTATATATGGTTGTGTAAGTTCACCTAGAGGGGGGTGAATAGGTGAAGGCTAATCTAATGGTCACTTAATAATGAATGATGCGGAAGCTAAAAACAATTATGACCAAATAAAACTTTTACACTAAACACCACGTATAACACAAGAGTGTTGCCGAATTTCCCGTGAAGGGCTCTGGACAAACTCCTCTAGATTCCCCTTGAATGGGTTGAGGTGCCGCGTTGGCTCTCTTGGTTAAATACGAGTGTTAGCAAACAATCCCAAGCAAGTATATCAATATAGCACACAATGTATATCAAGCATGAAAAGATAAACACAATAAAAGCATGTAAGATATAGACAAGAGACAAAGAGAGAGAGAGAGAGTGAGCAATCGCAAACACAAGGGATTTGTTTCGAGGTTCGAGCACACTTGCTCTACATCCCCGCCTTCGACACACGAAGGATTTCCACTATGCAAGATCCCAATGGATCTCTCCCCGGTGCCGCAACACCTACAAGCCCTCGGACTCCCTAGTCCCGTACACACGCAAGCTCCACAAGCTTGCCAAGGCCGCACCTCAAAGCAAGAGTTCACAACCGAACTCTAAACCACCGAGTCCACACTAGGACCCGAAACAATGCGAACACAACCGTCTGCCTTCTCAAAGGAACAAAGTAGAACTTTGGTGATCACAACTCTTGATCACCTAAAATCCTCTCACAACAAATCCCTATAGGTAGATATAGCAATGGATAGCTCAAGTGTTGAGTGAGAAAACAAGGATGAGAATGGTGGAGGAAAACTCAAAGAAATTCACTTTAACACTCTTGATAAACTTTCCTTTTGATTAGAAATATTTGCTCTCTATTTTGTGGAGAAAAACCTCTGAAATGAGTAGGAAAAACTGGCTCTAGAAGTCTCCAAAATCTTAGCTCAAACAATGACCAAACCCCTAAATTTATAGGCTAGGAAAAACTAGCCGTTGGGGTCTGTCAGACCTGCCGGTCGACCACCCGGTCGACCGCCAACGGTCAGAAATCCGACCGTTGGAGCCACAGTCGACCGCCCGGGTCGACCGAGCCACTGGAGCAGAGAGTCGAACTCTCTGTCGGTCGACCCGTACGGTCAGCCGAAATTCCAGAGAGCAGAGCTCTCTGGAGCGGTCGACCGTCCGGTCGGCCGTCCTCCAGTGCACAAAGGCGTGCACGTCTGTGCACGTCGGTCGACCGGTCCGATCGACCGACTTCAGACCAAGTCGACTATACAGTCGACTTGCTGAAGCCTGAAACGAAATACTGGGATAAAAATGTTGGTCTTTTTGGCTTAAATAAAATCCCATAAAATACTTAAAAATCTACAAAAATAGTTTTACCAATATACTTTGATAAACAAACATGCTTGCACAAAATCAAGGCATGTTATAAAAGATTGGACTATTTTTGTAACTTGGAAATATTTGGCTCATGATAAAAACTGTTTTTTCAAACCAATATTTTTCCAAAACATGTTTTTCCAATCTTCAACAAATACAAAAACAAGATATACTTTTAAAGCATAGTGTGTATGGATATGATCCACTACACAATCAAGATGAAATATCTATGTTTTTGACATTAAGCTCTAAAAATGATTTTGGTTAAATCATATACATAAGGAATACCAAAAATCAAAATAGTATTTTTCCAAAATGAAAGTCTTTTCTAAACTGAAAATTCTTTTATGAAAAGACAATAAAATCAAGAGTGTGTGTGTGATATGTACCTATTCTATCTTTACATTTTTAACTAAAACAAAAACAAAATCTTATACCTAGACACAAGTCTTCAACTTCTTGAAGTCTTCACTTGAAGTCTTCTCATCTTCTTGACTTGGTCCAAACACGATCCAACGAGCTCGACTCCTCTTGAGTACTTGATGTGATCTTGATGCATAGGCTCGTGAATCAACCGGTGCTAGCTCCAAAATATGTCTTTAAATCCTTTGTTGAAGCTCCACACCTACTAAGATCTTGATAACAAATCTGTCACTAATTAAACACAAGATCATTAGTAAATATAACTACATGAGTTGATCATCATCAAAACTAGGGTGATAGGCCTTTGGGCCAACAATCTCCCCCTTTTTGATGATGACAAAACTCATGAAGTTATATATGCATGGATTAAAATAAAGCTTCAAAGAAGCTCCCCCTTAACTCATGCATAACAAATAAACAATATAATATGGAAATGAAGCACATGACATGTATGCAAATCAAGGAGATAAAACAAAAATCAAATTCTTTTTCTCCTATTTGCAAAATAAATATATATGCATAAACATAAATCCTTTAATAAAAACATGCATATATAGCAAATACCTCTCCCCCTTTTTGTCAATCATCAACAAAGGGTTTAAGGTAAAACAAAATCATCAAATCTTTCTCCCCCTTTTTGTCATAAACAAAGAGATCAATAAGGGGTCAACATATCAATAAAAGGTTATATGCGATATACATTCATGAAGAGGAAGACGCTAAGTTAGCTTCCCTACATATATGCATTATATGAAGAAGGGATGACAAGCCCCAATTCACATAACACATATTATGTAATGCATAAGAGGAGATGTGAAGCTCCCCCTACACACGTGTACCACATAAAGAAGAGTTGTCAAGCTCCTCAATTTACAATACACTCAACATGAATCTATACGTAGAAGAGATGTTAAGCTCTCCTTGCATATAGGCAATACAAGTCAAAAAATTTTGATTTTTTTTTAACAAAAATTTTTAAAGGTATCAGAGCTTTAGTAAACAAACAAATTTTAAGATACCAAATTAAAAATAATCATTATTGTAAAACATATTGATACCAATTGAAATTTAACAAATATGAAGTTGAAACATATTGATACTAATAGTAAACATAATGAAAAAATATTTTATTTTTCATCATAAACTTTGTGCTTTTAAAAATGTGAGCCAATTGTAAGTTAAGCACATGAAAATCATATATATGTATGAAAAATGAATATACCAAGTGAAATTGATACATACATATATAAGAAACAAAATGAGTATATACAAAAATTATCAATTTAGATACCAATTGAAAGAATTTCAATGATACCAATTGAAATAACAATAAGATCAAATGTATATCTCATATAACTACCACCCAACTCATGGTTCAAGTTTTAAATGATTTTCATTTTAAAGCATACATGAACATGATCTCCCATCCATCCTCCCATAGATGGTAGGAGTTTTTCAAAAATAGATTTGAAAAATATTTTAGCATTGAAAATCACTACCAAATGAAGAACAATAACTAGTTAAAATAATTTTTGAAAAACTAGTTAAAGATTCTTCAAAAACATGAAATCAAAGCATATGTATTTCATGAATTATACTAAGTACATAAAAATTCAAGCACTCATAGTCCATAAAGCTCCAAATTATCTTGAAAAATAAAAGATGAGTGTTCAAAGGTTATGTAAATGGTATTTTCATGAAAATAGACAATGAAGCTTAAAATAGACATGAAAATTATTTTTATCAAAACATAAAAATTCATTTTTCTTTCAAATAACTTCAAGGTATATGTATGATATGTCCAAAGCTAACAATATGCATACATATCCCAAGTATAAAAGAGTCTATTAAATGTATTTGCATGAAAGCAAGAGACTCACGGGTATACATGTATATTTATTAGATTTGAATTAAAATACATATACATGAAGTAAAGCATAAAAATAGGCAAAACATGTATAAAAGAGAATCATCAAAACTAGTCTATACATATGCATATAGTGGATACAAATGAGCATGAAGTTCAAATATATATGAGTCAATTGTAGTTCACTATTCATATATGTATAAATGCAAGTTTGACACATTCTACATCTAAGCATGTAAATACCACATGAAGCACACAAAAATATGAACATGCTATATGATATATGAAATTAAAAGCATATACATAAAAAGTAGGAGTTTAGAGATTGTTACCAACTCCAAAGCTCCAAATATGGTGGTTGTCCTACCAAGCTTCCTTGATAGTGATACGTCTAAGATGTGCCCATAAAGTCCATTGCATCCACTACCAAGGCACCAATTCTATCACGTTTTGTGAGAGCCCTCACCTACATCAAATACACAAGGTGGGGGTTTTGGTACCCATATTTTCTTGGGTCCTTTGGGGTTAGTTTTGTAAGGAACCCAAAATCTTTTATTAGCAAAATTACAATGATTTAACCTATCATAACAAAATTTTGCTAAATGGCCTTTGCGGCCACAATGTGTACATATGTACACCTTAGTATGCTTATGTGAGTGTATATGATCATGGTGTGCAACATAAGCATAATGATGTGCATGAATGGATGGAGTTTGTTTTTTTGAAAACATAGACTCCAATCTAGTGTGGTTGAATGCACAAGAGTTCAAGGTTGAACTCAAATCATTAATTTTATCTTTCAAAACATTAATCTCACTAATGGTGGCATGTAAAGCATGGTGAGATATAGAATCATTTTTCTTTTTCTTTTTACAAACATCTTCTTTTTCTTTTTCACAAATTTTTCTTTTCAAAGACTTATTTTCTTGAAAAACAACTTCCTTTTGTTTTTCCACCAAATCAACTTTATTTTTCAAAATAGTGTTTCCTTCACAAAGATTATTTAATTTGGTCATCAAGGAAACATTTTCATCTTTCAAATCACCTTTTTCTTTTTCTAAACATGCAATTTTAGTTTTAAAAGAATCGTTCTCTTTTAGCATGCAATCAAAATCCTTTTTAATTTTCTTATTATCTTTTTCTAAGCATGCAATGTTATCTCTAAAAGAATCATGTTCTTTATGCATGCAAGCAATGTTCTTTTTCAAATTTTTATTTTTCTTTTTAAGCATGTCATATTTTTCAAGCACAAGTTGACAATAAGTAGTAAGCTCATCATATGACATGTCTTCATCATCGGATTCGGTGTTTACCTCAAGGGGTTATCCCCTTGAACCATATAGCATGCGTTGGAGGTGTCGCTTCCAACGTCTGAATCGCTCCCGGCACAATATAGATCCTTTTCGCCAAGGAAGGTGATGATGTTCCAAGCTACAAAAGCCGAATCAATATTAGAAACCCTAGATAAATAATCATCATTTAGGGTTGATTTCAAGACATGAAGGGCTTTTGTATTAGCCTCAATGTACTTGCTATTATTAATATATGCATCATTAGTAGTAGCAAGATAAACATGAATACCTAAGGCTTTGAGGTACAATGACATCTTAACTTTCCAAATTTGGATGTTAAGAATGTCAAAGGTGGGTGGTGACATGAACTCCATGGTGTGTGTACAAAGTATGTGATTAGCCTAAAATGGAGGATCTTTAACTCTAGGTTGTTAGACCCAAATCAGAGTACCAAACTCTGATACCAATTGTAAGTTCACCTAGAGGGGGGGTGAATAGGTGAAGGCTAATCTAATGGTCACTTAATGATGAATGATGCGGAAGCTAAAAACAATTATGACCAAATAAAACTTTTACACTAAACACCACGTATAACACAAGAGTGTTGCCGAATTCCCCGTGAAGGGCTCTGGACAAACTCCTCTAGATTCCCCTTGAATGGGTTGAGGTGCCGTGTTGGCTCTCTTGGTTAAATACGAGTGTTAGCAAACAATCCCAAGCAAGTATATCAATATAGCACACAATGTATATCAAGCATGAAAAGATAAACACAATATAAGCATGCAAGATATAGACAAGAGACAAAGAGAGAGAGTGAGCAATCGCAAACACAAGGGATTTGTTTCGAGGTTCGAGCACACTTGCTCTACATTCCCGCCTTCGACACACGAAGGATTTCCACTATGCAAGATCCCAATGGATCTCTCCCCGGTGCCGCAACACCTACAAGCCCTCGGACTCCCTAGTCCCGTACGCACGCAAGCTCCACAAGCTTGCCGAGGCCGCACCTCAAACCAAGAGTTCACAACCGAACTCTAAACCACCGAGTCCACACTAGGACCCGAAACAATGCGAACACGACCGTCCGCCTTCTCAAAGGAACAAAGTAGAACTTTGGTGATCACAACTCTTGATCACCTAAAATCCTCTCACAACAAATCCCTATAGGTAGATATAGCAATGGATAGCTCAAGTGTTGAGTGAGAAAACAAGGATGAGAATGGTGGAGGAAAACTCAAAGAAATTCACTTTAACACTCTTGATAAACTTTCCTTTTGATTGGAAATATTTGCTCTCTATTTTGTGGAGAAAAACCTCTGAAATGAGTAGGAAAAACTGGCTCTAGAAGTCTCCAAAATCTTAGCTCAAAACAATGACTAAACCCCCAAATTTCTAGGCTAGGAAAAACTAGCCGTTGGGGTCTGTCAGACCTGCCGGTCGACCGCCCGGTCGACCGCCAACGGTCAGAAATCTGACTGTTGGAGCCACGGTCGACCGCCCGGGTCGACCGAGCCACTGGAGCAGAGAGTCGAACTCTCTGTCGGTCGACCCGTACGGTCGGCCGAAATTTCCATAGAGCAGAGCTCTCTGGAGCGGTCGACCGTCCGGTCAGCCGTCCTCCAGTGCACCAAGGCGTGCACGTCTGTGCACGTCGGTCGACCGGTCCGGTCGACCGACTTCAGACCAAGTCGACTATACAGTCGACTTGCTGAAGCCTGAAACGAAATACTGGGATAAAAATGTTGGTCTTTTTGGCTTAAATAAAATCCCATAAAATACTTAAAATCTACAAAAATAGTTTTACCAATATACTTTGATAAACAAACATGCTTGCACAAAATCAAGGCATGTTATAAAAGATTGGACTATTTTTGTAACTTGAAAATATTTGGCTCATGATAAAAACTGTTTTTCCAAATCAATATTTTTCCAAAACATGTTTTTCCAAATCTTCATCAAATACAAAAACAAGATATACTTTTAAAGCATAGTGTGTATGGATATGATCCACTACACAATCAAGATGAAATATCTATATTTTTGACATTAAGCTCTAAAAATGATTTTGGTTAAATCATATACATAAGGAATACCAAAAATCAAAATAGTATTTTTTCAAAATGAAAGTCTTTTCTAAACTGAAAATTCTTTTATGAAAAGACAATAAAATCAAGAGTGTGTGTGTGATATGTACTTGAGCAATCCACCAACTATTCTATCCTTTACATTTTTAACTAAAACAAAAACAAAATCATATACCTAGACACAAGTCTTCAACTTCTTGAAGTCTTCACTTGAAGTCTTCTCATCTTCTTAACTTGGTCCAAACACGATCCAGCGAGCTCAACTCCTCTTGAGTACTTAATGTGATCTTGATGCATAGGCTCGTGAATCAACCGGTGCTAGCTCCAAATATGTCTTTAAATCCTTTGTTGAAGCTCCACACCTACTAAGATCTTGATAACAAATCTGTCACTAATTAAATACAAGATCATTAATAAGCATAACTACATGAGTTGATCATCATCAAAACTAGGGTGATAGGCCTTTGGGCCAACAGGTTGAAGCTCAAAAATACAAATATCACCAAAAATAATAAAAATAAAAAAATAAAAAAATAAAAGAGAAAAAGATAATAATAAGGCATATGAGTTAGAGTTAAAAAATCTGGAGTCAAAATTTTCCTGTCACAAAGGTGCATATGACTTAGGGTAAATAATAGATTAGATGAGAAATACAGTTTAACTCCATGCCTTGGTTGATAACAAGTTTTTGAATTAAGACTATGCTTAAGAATGAAAATTTTGATTCTCCTATAACTTATAGATTACTTGATCTCTTACAATAATACTTCAAATATTTTTCTCTTTCAAAATGTGTTTTCAAAATACTAACACTTTGTTTCTCTTTCTTTATAGATATTGTGGGTGTAATTCACTGAAAACCCTCATGAGACAAAACTTATTCTCTAGGGAAAACTTTGAGGTTTAACGGCTTGTTGCACATGCTCAGTGCAATTGCGTGACCTGCGAAAGTGATCTAATATTTTTAATTTAGTTTTATTGTTTTGCTCGAGGACGAGCAAAAATAATTGCGGGGGTGCGATCGGTCACATATATTGCATATATATTATCACATTCTCATACTTATTATATAATAAATCCTATTAATAATTCTTATTTTTATTTAATAATGTGCAGGCCCATTGCTAAAGGAGAGGGAAGAGAAACGAGCCCAAAAGCCCATCAAAATTCTAATTTAATTCAGAATTAATTCGAAATCAGAAAATCAGGACAGCTCAAGGCAAATTAGAGAAGATAAAATTAGTTGAAAACTGGTTAAAATAAATCTTCACAAATTATTTGGTTAAAACCAAAGATCAAAGGCAGTTTCATCAAAATCCCGGACCTAAATTGAAAATCCAGCTGAAGATAAAAGAAAATCGAGAAACCAGAGACGTATGCCCCCGGGTGTGGCCACCTGGCCACACCCAGGCCGCAGAAACGCGGCCAAAGCCGTATTTTCGCGGCTTTGTTGAGGAAGTTGGGGGAGCATTTGCTCCCCTATCCTTGTACGCTCTCCCCCGTTTGGTTTTACCGATAAATACTGGGTTTTTTCAGAGACTATAGAGAACGATCAAGCAAAGAGTAGAAGTTAGGCTATTCTGTAGTTTGTAACTTATGTTTTTAGTTTTCTTTTATGTAATTTTTATTTTCTATATGTAACTGAGAGGAGAGGAAAGTTCATGGAGGAGTAAGAGCAAGCTTGTACTGAGAGTGATACCAGTGTAAGTAAGTCTTTTCTTTCATTGTTATTTGAATCGAATTGAAGTTTTCTTTTCTTTTCTATTCTTGTTTTTGTTTGCTTCCCTCTTCTGTGTTTGTGAATCCAAATGACTCCGATAGTCTTGAAGTTGCCTTGCCCTTACAAGTGCCGTTGATGGCTTATGGTGATGGATATCCATTTCTATAGTAATGTAGCTTGCCCCTTCATTTCATAGTGTAAATCGAGAATGGGGAAGATCTTATTTGTCATACTTCGCTGACTTTCAAACAAAGGTGCATCGTCGATACAGGTCAAAAGTAAGCAGGCACCAAAGAGGTAGGTAAGTTTTTTAGGTTTTAACTTACTTTTCTTTTAATTTTAGTTTAGATCACCAACACCACAATCTACCAACTCTTTTATCACTCTTTTTAATTTCTTTGTATAAATCCATTTTTCATTTTCTCTACCTTCTCAATCTACCACTTTCTTTTAACTTAACTGTAACTTATATTTAAAAGAAGATCTTCAACCATTCTTTGTAGCATAAAAGAGAACTTACTAAAAAACATTCATCGCTAGTCCCTCCTTATGGATCACGACCCGCATAGCCACTTGCTATAGTTGTAGTATTGAGTACTTGCACATTCTATTCTTAAGTTCTGAAATTCTGTATTTTTATGTGCAGGTAAAATCTCAATCATGCTAACACCCTAATCTTCCATTCTCAAGGAATCTCCGGAAGCATGCGAGAAGGAATTCCTAACAGAAGACTTAAAGACTCATCGCATGTATCGTCAAAGGAACAAAGTCGTCACGAAATGACCAGACTCCTACTAGTATATTTTCCAGAATCTCAGGAGATAATACTTGAAATTTTTCTTTACTTGTAATTTTCTACAATTTTTTGTAAGTAATCCCCCTTTAAAATCAATGGGATACAAGATGGTGACTTCATTGGGGACCAATTTCTCCACCGATGAGAAAGTAGTGTCGCAACGCGACGATCAAACACTCGGCTCTACTACTGAGATGCTAGTTATTCAATTTGAACAAGAGAAGTTTGAGAAACTTCTCTCCATGAGCAACACAAGCCCTCTGAATGTGCACAAGCATAGGAAGATCTCAATAACTAAATTTCTTTTTGCTGATTCTTGGAAGAAAGCCTCTGGTGAGGCTATCAAGGCTCTATATGAGCCTATTGCAACCTTTGGCATGGCTAAACAAGCTCTCAGAGAGCTTATCACAGCCTCTAGCAAGGCTACACAGGCTCCATGCGAGCCTATTACCAAAAAGCTCTGCGCGAGCCTACAATAGCCTCAAGCGAGGCTAATAGAGATTCACACTCTCTTCTCTTATCTTCTGGCAAAGTTGCTCCCACAATATCTGATCGCGAGGCCATGCTGTTTGTGGTAGCTTTCAGCAGAGCTAAGGCAAAAGCCCGCTTGTCCAGGGAGGCTAAAGCTAAAGCACCATGTGTGCCAAGCAAAGCTTCTTCGTAAGCGCCATGTAGCGGCGCTAGACTAGCTTCCAACAGTGAAGCTAATACACTATGTGCATTTGGCAAAGCTAAAGCTTCTGCAAGTGAAGCTAGCAAAGCACTGCTTAGAATCACTAAGATAGCTTCACCTAGCGAAGCTAACTTACATGGCGAAGCCAAAATAATTTAGCTCAGAGCCAAACAAAAAATTTCTAAGGCTAAGTGATTAGTTTCTAATTTTGCATAATTTTTATCACATTTGCATATTTATTTGATATAAAATTCTGCTAATAAAGCTTTGCTTGCTTAATCCTAGGTCCATGGTGTGCAAATGAAGAAGAAGACCCTAAATCACTATTTAATGGATTATTAAAGGCCTACCAAGTAGCCTTTGACCTTAGAGAGGAGATTTTGTCAACCCAGGGTATCAAATCTAGAAACCAGAAGATCCACCTGACAGGGGACAGACAGGACGACACGCTGCCCGAAGCCAGGCATGGCCACAAAAATGTGGCCTGGGTTGTGTTTTCGCGATCGTACGGGCGCTGGCGCGCCCGGGCTTTGGGCTAGGGGTCCTCCCCTTGGCCCCTTTTCCCCTGGTGCCTATAAATACCCCCCTGGGGTCTGAAGAGAGGCAAATCCAGAGTTTAGAGCATTCTTGTTAGTTCATTTCTAGGTTGTAGTTGTCGTTGTTTTTCTTCTTCTTCTAGTTTTAATTTTAGCCAATAGAGTGAAAGAGAGAGTGTGTGTAAAAGTTGTATTTAAAGGTAGCAATCTAATACAAGTAACTACTTCTCTTCCTTCTTTCCAATTACTTGTTATTTTTCCATTTGCTTTTACTTTCTTGTTTTAATGTAACTCCCTTTCTCTTTACCTCTTCTCTTTTTGTTTCTTTTACTACCATGTCTATATAACTCTTTTATTTCATGGCTAACTAACTACTAACCCACTAATCTCTAACAACTTTATTGATAACCCAAATGAGTCAATAGTGTCAAACCAGCCTTGTGCAAACGAGAGCTATAATATCTTAAGACGAGGGTTCTAACTCTAACTTACTTATAAGTATTAGCTCTCTTATATTTCATGCTTAACGGATTTTTGATGATCTATAGAGTTTAAACTTTGCTTGTTTTTCTAAGTTAGAGATTTTCTTTTTAACTTTACCGATACCATTAGTGCACTTGTGTCTTCCCTTATTCTCGCCTTCTATTGGATCTTGATACGGGAATGTCCAAGTTTTGCCGTGTGAAGCTAAGTTAAAGGAAGGACTTTCATTCGATTCCAATGTGAATAGTTCCTATGCATAAAGGTAATACTTGTCTATGATCCATCGTGAGGGTACATCTTCAAGAAGTTAGAAATTAATGGGAGCACTTAGTAGAAAGTTAGTTATGCATTTTTACCATCTAGAAAAATCACTTTTACAAATCATCAAATCATTCTAAAACAATCTTTAAAACTAACTTGTTTTCATTTTCAAATTCTTTATTTGAAACAGAGAACTTTCTCTTTTCTTAAACAACGAAGCCACATCAAGCTTTCATCTCTTTCCCTCCTTGTGGATACAACCCGTAAGAGCCACTTTACTACTACGGAAAAATCGTAAAATCAATAACATCGACCCACATTCCTTTACCTATTTTTGTGCTTGCTTTTTGCCGATTAAATTTTGGCGCTGTTGCCGGGGAGGAAACGGCTTTATTGTTCAACACTAAAGATTTTTCTTTGTTCTTGTGTGTAGTAGAAGTACCAAGAGCGTACTATCACAGGAAGCGAAAGCGGTGGCCAAAGATGTTGCACGAGGATTCATTTGCCCTCAGAAAATTCGTGTAACAGCGAGTTTCTCCGATTGAAGTACAAACAAACTCTTCTGCAGGGTTGCTGAAAGCTGCTCAAATTGCTTCTAAATTTTTTTAGTTCCCTTGAATGCTTCACCTTATACCTTTGTAATAAACTCAACAAAAATCCACTTGTTACTTAATTGAAATTTGGATTAGACTCTTGCATTTAGGGCACGTGTCTATTTCAATTCATTTCAATTTTTGTTGAAGAGTTCTAGAGAAAAGGTACGTGTGCATTCATATAGAATAGGATCAACATTTTGGAGTAATTTATCACTTTGAGTGTTAACTTATTGTGAATAAACTTTACACTTGAACAATTGA
This sequence comes from Agave tequilana, assembly GCA_038442645.1. Lineage (NCBI taxonomy): Eukaryota > Viridiplantae > Streptophyta > Magnoliopsida > Asparagales > Asparagaceae > Agave > Agave tequilana. The sequence continues at coordinate 77,068 of JAVJIF010033597.1, forward strand.
TATTAAGGGCAAAATCTCAAATAAACAAGATAAGGTGAGGATTTCATCACCCTTCCTTAGCCCAAAAATTATCTCCAAGTGCACTCACATAACCCAAGCCTTAACTAAAAACTGATAGACGTTGGCCCTAGGGACATCTCGGATTCATTAAGAGATTAACCGAGGGTGAAAATTGTAAGAACTATACTCCTGCAAAATCAGTGTCTAAGGAAAGTGGATTGAGAGGCAAAGTCTCGAAAGTTCCACGGTTTGGCGTAGTTAAGGCCCATGGCTCACGCCAGATATCTCCCACCAAGTTTTGTCCTTTCCTGGCCGATTAACTTGTAGTCGAGTTCCTGTAACAACCTCCCCCAGAGAATCGACCAGTTAGGAGTCGTCTAGGTCCAGGTACCTTAGACTAAGGCTTTGTGATTTTTTTCCTTTCTCTTGTTTGTTTTTTCATTCTTTTCGATCGTTGTTGCCTTTAAGTTGTTTGTGGTGTGTTGCATGCAAGAGTGGGAGAGAGATTCTGTAACTTTCAGATTAACTAGAAACACTTCTCTACCCTTGCATCCAGAACCGGTGATGGCGTCACTTCAGGACAGGTTTTACCGATCAGAACCTCATTACCATCTTGTATAAAACTGACTGAGCCAAATGGAAATAACTTTGAATTAAAGCCTCAATTCATCAACACTCTCCCAAAGTTTCATAGTTTAGAATCGGAGGACGCATACTTCTTTGTTAGGGAATTTGAAGTAGTGTGTCTCATGATGCATTTCCCCAGCTAGGAGATGATGTCGTTAGGTTGCACTTCATTCCCTTTTCCCTAAAGGACCTAGCTAAAAAATGGTTCTACAGCTTGGCGGTAGATTCAGTCACAACGTGGAACGATTTCGTCAAGGCCTTCTTGAAGAAATTCTACCTAATTCACAAACTGCCCTCATTAGAAAGAATATCATGCCGTTCAGACAAGAACCGAGCGAACCATTTTGGAGATACTTTGAGCGATTCAAAGATCTCCTAGCTCAATATCCTTATCATGGTGTGGAGAAATGACATCAGTGCCAGATTCTCTACGATGGCTTAAATTATCAAACGAAAAACCTTTTAGAAACCATGTGTCAGGGAGGGTTCTTACGAAGAATGAGAATCAGGGTTGAGATTTATTTAAGGATTTAGCTGAGAAAACTCTGCAATGGGAGTCAGCCTCAGAAAAATCAAGGAATTCACAATCTATAGCTTCAAGAGGAGGGCTCCTATCTCTAGAATCATCCATAACTGCAGAAGCTAAGATTGCAACCCTAATGAGGAGAATAGATGCTCTAAAAATAAAAGAACCAGCCAATGTCAACCAGATCAACCCACCACCAATTCACAATCCGGGTTGTTCATACTGTCAGGCACCGAACCATGTCTTTGAAGAGTGCCCTATTTTTCATACCCAGCAAGTGCCACCAGAACACCTGAACGCGGCCTACTCACGACCGCCGCATAATCCTTACTCGCAAGCATACAATCCTGGTTGGAGAAATCACCCAAATTTCTCTTAGGCTCAGAACAATCCTCCCATGCCTAATTTCTCTAACAATTTTCACCATCCCAGTCTCCACCAAATTTTCCCAGTCAAGCTCCATCTTCCTCCTCCCAAAGTTCACCAATGGAAAAGAAATTCAATTAATTGGAGGAGAGCATGGAAGCTTCTATGAATTCCCAAGCCGCTTTCATACAAAATCAGGGATAAACGCTGAGCAACCATTCACAGGCTATATCGAGATTGGAAATGCGAATGAGTCAGTTAGCTAGCTCTCTAAGTAAAAGACCAAAGGGTACTTTACCTAGTCAGCCGCTAGTTAACCCTCAAAACTCCAATCAAACGTATGAAATTCAGGATCCTTCGATCAACCAGTGCAATGTTGTTCACACACTTCGATCTAGAAAGAAGGTGGACAACTAGGTCTACCAACAAAAAAATCCTGTCCACATTGATCTACTCCAGCCTCTACTTCTGCTAGTTCCTCCCAATCTGCTCCTCAAACATCTAACGAAGACAAAGCTACCGAACAAGTTCATAAGCCTGTAGCATCCTTTCCCAATAGGCTTAGGAACAATAACAAGAATATGCATATGGAAAAGATAATAGAGATGTTTAATCATATCAAACTGAATGTGCCTCTTCTAGACGCTATCCAACAAGTCCCAGCTTATGCTAAATTTCTTAAGGATATGTGTACGAAGAAAAGAAAGACAAATATGCCCAAGAAAGTGTTCTTGGCAACCAATATAAGCGAAATTCTGTCTGGACCCATTCTGATGAAATACAAGGATCCTGGATCTCCCACAATTTTCTGCACCATAGGACAAACAGAAATTAACAGAGCACTACTTGACCTGGGAGCAAGTATCAACTTGCTACCTCTCTCAGTATACCAGCAACTTGGGTTGGACGAGCTAAGTCCAACCCGAGTCACCATTCAGTTAGCGGACCGATCTGTGAAAGTCCCTAAGGGGAAATCACAGATGTCCTTATCCGGGTCGGGGATTTCATCTACCCCATTCACTTCATTGTGCTTGAGACCCAACCTGTGTCAAATCCACGGTCTTAAACTCCGGTCATCTTAGGGCACCCATTCCTTACTACAGCTAATGCCATAATTAACTGTAGGAATGGGCCCATGCGATTGACCTTTGGAGACATGACAAAGGAAGTCAATGTCTTCAATCTTGGAAGACAACCCAGGACAACCCAGGGATATCAATGATCAGACTTTTGAGGTCAATTCCATTGAAAATCTGACCAGTGAGCATGAGGAAAGCATGGAGATAGAAACAAAGGCAGAGTTTGATCTGGAGTCTGAGGATTTTAATCTAGACCAGATCGTGGATTCGGCAGTGGACTGGGCGTCAAGCCCAAGTGTACCTCATCATAGGATTGCAAGTCTGGAGATTGCCTCCAATGAAGCAACACCTTCCTTAGAGCTAAAAGCCTTACCCGAACACCTCAAGTACGCTTACCTGGGCGGAGAAGAAACCTTGCCAGTCATTATAGCATCCCACCTGACTGAGTAAAAAGAGGACAGATTAATGTCTATTTTAAAAAGACATAGGGAAGCCATTGGATGGACGATGAAGGATATCAAAGGGATAAGTCCAGCCATAGTTCAACATAGAATTCATTTAATCGATGAAGCGACTCCTAGGAGGGACCCACAACACAGGCTTAACCCACTCATGCAAGAGGCAGTAAAAGCGAAAATTTTAAAACTATTAGATAATGGGATCATTTATTCCATTTCTAATAGCCAATGGGTTAGCCCTGTTCATGCGGTCCCAAAGAAAGCTAGCTTTACGGTGGTTGAAAATGAGCAAAAAGAGTTGGTACAAACAAGACTGCCTACCAAGGTTCGTGTTTGTATCGACTATAGAAAGTTGAATGCAGCCACCCGTAAAGACCACTTCCCGCTACCCTTCATCGATCAAATGCTTGAACGCCTAGCTAGACACGAGTACTATTGCTTCCTAGATGGGTACTCAGGATACAATCAAATCCCCATTGCTGCAGAAGACCAGGAAAAGACCACGTTCACCTGCCCATTCGGAATCTTCACTTATCGACGCATGCCCTTTGGATTGTGCAATGCTCCCGCAACATTCTAACGGTGCATGCTCAGTTTGTTCTTCGACATGGTAAAACATTTTCTTGAGATTTTCATGGATGACTTCTCCATCTATGGAGATTCATTTGAACAATATCTTCATTATTTTGAGTTAGTTCTACAAAGATGCAAGGAAAAGAACCTAACTCTGAACTGGGAGAAATGTCACTTCATGGTAAGACGGGGGATGTCTTAGGCCATGAGATTTCTAGGAGAGGAATTGAAGTGGACAAGGCTAAATTAGAAGTAATTGCTAAGCTTCCACCACCCAAAAGCATCAAGGATATTAGATCCTTTCTAAGGCATGCTGGGTTCTACCGACGATTCATTAAGGATTTTAGTAAGATCACTAGGCCCTTAATAAACCTGCTCGTAAAGGACGTGCCTTTTGATTTTAACGATGAATGTTTCAAGTCATGGGGGAGCTTAAGCAAGAAACTTATTTCTGTGCCTATTATTTCTGCTCCTAATTGGGCACAACCATTTGAAATCATATGCGATGCCTTTGATTTTGCTATTGGCGCTGTTCTAGGACAGCGCATTGACAATAGGCAGCACGTGATTTGTTACTCGAGTAGGACCTTGAATGATGCCCAATAGAATTATACAACGACTGAGAAGGAATTCTTGGGCATTGTCTTTGCGTTAGAAAAGTTCTGGCCATACTTGTTAGGTTCGAAGATGGTGATTTTCACGGATCATTCGGCACTAAAATACCTCATGACCAAAACCGATTCGGTGGATCCTTTTGCTTCAAGAATTTGACTTGGAAATTCAGGATAAATGAGGTATAGAAAATGTGGTCATCGATCATCTATCACGAATTCCAAATGCACCTATCACACAAGCTCCGATCAATGAGGATTTCCCTGACGAGCGCATACTGGCCATTTTCAAGGAACCCTGGTATGCGAACATAGTCAATTACTTGGCCACTGGACAAATACCCGCTGACTGGACAAAGCAAGACCAGTGTCGTTTCTTTGCCTAAGTACGGTACTTCTTCTGGGAGGAGCCATATCTTTTTAAGTATTATCCCAACTAGATTATTCGACGATGCATACCAGAGGAAGAACAGAGGAGTGTGCTAAGCTTTTGCCATGAACTTGCATGCGGAGGACACTTCGGTCCCCGCAAGACTGCAGAGAAAGTTTTTTAAAGTGGGTTTTACTGGCCCACTTTGTTCAAAGACTCATTCCACTTTTGCAAGATATGTGCAAATTGTCAGAAAATTGGAAAAATTTCAAGAAGAGACATGATGCTCCCGAACCCGATCCTGAAAGTTGAAATTTTTGATGTTTGGGGTATCGACTTAATGGGACCATTCCCTAATCCGTTTGAAAACCAGTGCATTTCGGTTGCTATCGATTACGTCTCTAAATCGGTAGAAGCTGTGCCAACAAAGACCAATGACAACAAAGTGGTTGTCAAATTTCTCAAAGAAAATATCTCCCGATTTGGCACCCCCAGAGCGATAATTAATGATAATGGATCGTATTTCTGCAATAAAGTTTTTGAAGCTCTGATGCAGAAATATTCCATCTATCACAAGTTATCTATTCTGTATAATCCCCAGACAAATGGGTAGGTCAAAGTCACCAATCAATATATCAAGCTCATTTTAGAAAAGACTGTCAGATAAAACTGAAATGATTGGTCGGTCAAACTCAATGATGCATTGTGGGCTTACCGCATTGCTTTTAAGACAGTCCTGGGGATGTCTCCTTACAGAATCATAGTCGAAAAAGCCTATCATCTTCCAGTAGTGTTAGAACACCATGCCCTCTGGGCCATTAAGCAACTCAATTTTGATCTGAGTAAGGCCGGTGAGCTAAGGAGACTGCAGATCTCTGAATTAGAGGAGATACAGAATGAAGCCTATGAGAATGCTCGAATCATCAAAAGCAAGACTAAACTTTTTCATGATCAGATCATAAATCAAAAAAACTTTGCCCTAAGAGACAAGGTTCTGCTATACAACTCTAGGCTTCATATTTTCGCAGGGAAGCTGAAAACTCGTTGGTTTGGATCGTTCATTGTGAGAACCGTTTTGCTCCATGGTGTTGTGATTATTATCGATCCTACGAACAACACGAAATTCAAAGTGAATGGGCAAAGACTGAAGCCCTTTTTGACCACTGAGCCTGCATAGCCGGCTGATAGTGTGCTGACTCTTTTTGCCCCATCATACACCTAACCACAACCATCCACACTACAACTAAAAAAAAGAAAATAATAATAATTTTTCCTTCTTGTTTATATGCTTACCCCTTCTATATTTTTGACATTTCTTTCGCCTATTCGCACTTGGCCGGCGTGATTCGCCGAAGGCGTAACATCATTTCTTCACCCTATTTATTGCATTTACATTTACATTAACATGACATTCATTGAGAACAATGCATTAGATAGGTGTGGGGGGTGCTAACACTTTCACTTTTTCTTTTTCTTTTTATTAAAAAAAAGATCTCCAGAATGAAAAAAGAATTTTGATACTCTTTATAAAAATACCAAAAGGTTGTAGGAATTAAGGGAATCTTATTAAAGAATCTTTATTTTAGCCTAAATAAAAATGAAATATTGGTTTGACTAAGAGTTAGGAGGGAGAAGGAAAATAACTTATACCTTTTATTTCGCCTTAGTAAGATATGCATAAACCACACATATGCCTTGGATTTAGAGACATAACTCTGAAAAGAAAAAAATATGCTGGATAATTGTGCCTCAAGAAGCATGATTACTCACGCCAAAAAAAATAACAAATAAACATATTATATAAGTCAATCTTGATTTCGTGGCCTACTCTACTTTCATATTTGACCTGAGGGGTGTATTTTTCACCTGGTGCCCTGAAACAATCTGCTTTGGAGTTATCAATTTGATATGTGTTACATGAGTAAAGTAGAAAGCCTAATGAAACCAAGAATAATAGATAAATTATTAATAAAATTAAATGATATTCAAACTTGAGTTGAAAATCTCAAGCACATTACACTTACACATTATGCATATCTATCTAAATTAAAATAACAGAATAAGTTAGAAGTACAAGATTCTTTCTAAATTTAAAGAAAAACTATAATTTCTTCTTTTATAAAGGCTAAAGTATAGGAGGGCTTATGAGGGTTGAACCTAATTCTTACATCATTCGGTCATTTTTACTTAGATGATTGAAAGTTCTTTTTTTCTTGAAAGAGACTTACTAACAACTAAATAGTTTTTCACTTACTGGATTTTGCGGGTGCAATCCGCTGAAAACCCTCAGGAGACAACACTCCTCCTTTAGAGAAAACCTAGAGGTTTAAAGGCTTATTGTACATGCTCAGTGTAATCGTATCATCTGCGAAAGTGGTTTAATAATTTTCTTATTTTTTGTTTTGCTCAGGACGAGCAAAAAGATAACTGTGGGGGTGTGATTAGTCTCTAATTTTGCATAATTTTTATCACATCCGCATATTTATTTAATATAAATTCTGCTAATAAAGCTTTACTTACTTGATCCTAGGTCCATGGTGTGCAAATGAAGAAGAAGACCCTAAATCACTATTTAATGAATGATTAAAGGCCTACCAAGTAGCCATTGACCTTAGAGAGGAGATTTTGTCAGCCCAGGGTATCAAATCTAGAAACCAAAAGATCCACCTGACAGTGGATAGACAGGACGACGCGCTGCCCGAAGCTAGGTGTCGCCGCTCTAGCATAGCCGAGGAACGCGGCCTGGGTCGCGTTTTCGCGGCCTGGGTCATGTTTTCGCGGCCGTACGGGCGCGAACGCGTCGGGCTTTAGGCCAGGGGTCGTCCCCCTAGCCCCCTTTCCCCTGGTGCCTATAAATCCCCCCTGGGATCTGAAGAGAGGCAGATCCAGAGTTTAGAGTATTGTTGTTAGTTTGTTTCTAGGTTGTAGTTGTTGTTATTTTCTTCTTCTTCTAGTTTTAGTTTTAGCTATTAGAGTAAAAGAGACAGAGTGTGTAAAAGTTGTATCTGAAGGTGGCAATCTAATACAAGTAACTACTTCTCTTCCTTCTTTCTAATTACTTATTGTTTTTCCATTTGCTTTTACTTTCTTGTTTTAGTGTAACTCCCTTTCTCTTTAACTCTTATCTTTTTGTTTCTTTTACTATCATGTCTAACTAACTCTCTTATTGCATGGCTAACTAACTACTAACCCACTAATCTCTAACAACTTGATTGATAACCCAAAAGAATCAATAGTGTTAAATAAGGTTTGTGCAAACGAGAGCTATGACATCTTAAGACGAGGGTTCTAACTCTAACTTACTTATAAGTTTTAGCTCTCTTATATTTCATGCTTAATAGATTTTTGATGATCTATAGAGTTTAAACTTTGCTTATTTTTCTAAGTTAATTTTCCTTTTAACTTTGCCGATACCATTAGTGCACTTTTGCCTTCCCTTATTCTCGCCTTCTATTGGATCTTGATAAGGAAATGTCCAAGTTTTGCCGTGTGAAGCTAAGTTAAAGGAAGGACTTTCATTCGGTTCCAATGTGAATAGTTCCTATGCATAAAGGTAATCTTGCCTATGATCCATCGTGAGGCTACATCTCAAGAAGTTAGAGATTAGTGGGAGCACTTAGTAGAAAGTTTACCGTGCGTTTTTATGATCTAGAAAAATCACTTTTACAAACCACTAAATCATTCTAAAACAATCTTTGAATTCAACTTGTTTTCATTTTCAAATTCTTTATTTGAAACAAAGAACTTTCTCTTCTCTTGAACAACGAAGCCGCATCAAGCTTTCATCGCTCTCCCTACTTGTGGATACGACCCGTAGAGCCCCTTTACTACGAAAGAATCGCAAAAGCAGTAACATCGACCTACATTCGTTTACCTTTTTTTGTGCTTGCTTTTTGCCGATCACTAAGTTAAAGGCTTCTCAACCTAAGAGGGTTATTCTCCAGTCTCCTCAAGTTTTTGTATTGGATCGGTTGGGTCTAGTCAACACAGACTTAAGGGACTCCTTGAGCAGCAAGCAGAAGCTCCTTTTTGAGAAACTAGTTCACATGTCACCATCCCAGTGCGGATAAGCGGGATGCCAACTGGTGAAAGTACATTTTGTCTATTATTGTTTGTGGCAATCCCCACATCTCCTCAAAATCAACAATCATTTTTTAACCGATTATCAATTCAATCTTCCAAGAGACCCAAGTCTCAGAAGAAGAAAACACCAAAGGGGTTAGACCTTGCGTCCACCTCTATAAATATGATAGGCAAAGGTAGGGGTCTATTACGGTCTCAAGGAAGGAGATGGAGGGCTAATCCTCTTTCTTTTAGTTCTCTAGACTCTGGCTGTAGCCTTGACTTAGGTCAAGTTCTGGCTGAACAAGAGGGTGCCTTCTGAGGTACTATCTTGGATAGCAATACCCTTCAATTATGAGCAGCCCTCTTCATCAAGAAATGCTATATCATCGGAACCATTAAGACACCTGTTTCAATGGTCAGATATGAAGCAGAAGCTAGTGGCTCTACTTCCTCCGCCACCATCAGCTCTGTGTAAACAGGGTTCATGTCGACTAATATGGTTGGTAGCAACAATGATGATGATCTCCGTCGCCGCTTGGAAGCTCAAGAGGAGACCTCGAAGGCTAAACAATTTGCCCACAAAAATATTCAGCGTCTATTGGGACAGTTCATTTCCCGACAAAATGAGGGTAACAACAATAACCGTTAAAACAATGGTTATCGTCAAAATGATGACCATCATACTGATGATGAGGGGGTTCACTACAATGAATAACCACCTCCTCCACCACCCCCGAGTGGATCTTCTTCAGTTGATGTCGACATCATAAAAGGTATCTAAGCTCAGCTAGTCCCTATCTAAACAGGATGAACTGAAGAAAGTAGAGACAGTTTGCCCTTACCTGTTGGAATAGGATTCAATCCCATATCCATTAAAGTTCAAGCCACCAACGTTGCACTCGTATGATGGCAAGAGCTCGCCAAATTAACATATCTATTTCTTTCGATCACAAACTAGTAATGTAGTATATTGTGATGATATCATGGCTAGATTATTCATCGACACCCTCAAGGAGTAGCCTTTGACTTGTTTAGGAGCCTTCCCAATGGCTCCATCATGGCTTGACCTGGAAACCCAGTTTCTCTCCTTATTTTATGAGAATGATACCGAGGTGACCATGGACGAACTCCTCTCGACTGTCCATAAAAGAGAAGAATCTGTACAGGATTGCATAGAGAGATTTCATAACCTTTCTCTTTTGTGCCTTGCAGGTATGCCATTATCTATGTTGCTGCAAATGTAGGCACAACTTCCTCGACAAAGTGAAAGTTCATATGGGAGCCGTCAGGGCTCACACGTGGAAAAGCTTGTACAATCTAAAATAGCTAAAAAATCGGCTAAGAAGTTTGAACCCTCTGTTACGAAGAACATATGGGGAGTCAACAACAAGAGACGCGATACAACCCAATCTTCTCAGTTCAAAAGGAAAGAGACCATAATTGTAGAACTGTCCAGAGAAGCTCTGTCGAAACAGAAAAGGGGTAACTCCAACAACAACTCGGAGTTCAAGTTTCTTCAAAAATAGTACTCATTCAAGGATAAAGATGGTGACAATCTTTCATTTGCTCAACAAAGGTAACAAGCTAAAGTAACCAAAGTTCGGTGCCCCGATGAAGTTTAACGTACAAACGATCCCAACTATTATTTTTTCCACAAAATGGTTCACCATCCTACCAGCACATGCTTTGTCCTTAAGGAAAAGATCCAAGCATTGGTTGAGCTGGTGTTCTGATGCTAAATCGGAACAAAATAAGGTCACTGCCAATAGTGTGACTCTTAATTTCGGGAATTTTCAGAAGGTGACTGTCCAAGATGGACTAACCCCTATCCCTAAAGGGAGATTGGAAGTCACCAATCCTCTGGCGAAAAAGCAGGAGGCTAAGGGCCACATTACATTAACAATGAATTTTTGGAGAAATCATATGGGTACACCCAGATATTGTCAATGACGAGTAATGGGAGTCAACTTGACCCAAGCTCAAGGGCAAATCTTATACTGTCATCTCCCTTGCACAGGAAGACGACATAGCAACAACAACTTCTCTTAGCAGCTCTGGAGAAGAGGATTTCACTTTAGCGCTACAACCCACTACTTCACAGCCAGTAAGCACCCGATCTGAAAAAGTACTTGCGATAGTACTACCAGACCCTCGACGAGACACAACAACTAACAACATCGGGAAATGCTGCACCTATCCAGGCTTCAGCACCCTGCTTTGCCACTGGACAAAGAGAAATAAAAGGAGGTCCAGTTTGATAAAACCTTAAAGAAAACCCTTCTCAAGGACTCAATACCCACTTCCGCTTCAATATATTGGCACAACTTGCAAATATCGCAGCTCGTATCACTCTACATGAGCTATTCCGCCTCTCCAAGGAAACTAGAGAGGGACTCAGGGATGCACTTGCTGATTCAGAATCTTCTCTGACACAAGTATCATCAATATCTACTAATGATAATGGGGCTCCGTGTCCCCAATGTCATTTGGCATTGCAGCAGGTATCTTGCATTAATTTTACTCCAGAGGACATGCTCCTTAAGGATATTCAGCATGATAGACCCCTGTATTATATAGGATATATCAACTATGCCTGCATTGGAAGGATTCAAGTCGACTAGGGGTTTGCTTTAAGCATCATGCTGAGGAGATTGCTTCACTTTCTTGGCATCCCCTTGAACAAATTATCTACTACCATATATGGCTTTTACGCTTGGAGTAGTCACCCTCTGAGGAAATTTGTCTTCAATGTCAGATCGGGGACCTGAAGACAGAAGTGACGTGTTATGTGATCGATGTGACATATCTTACAACCTACTACTTTGACGACCTTGGATTCATGCCAATTGGATCGTCCATCCACCCTCCACTGATGCCTCAAGTATGTTAATAACAAAGCAATGGTAAGAATGGTGTTCGTAGAAATATAACCATTCAAGGGAGTGGAGAACTACTTTATTGATTCTCTCCTCTATGAAGACATCAACAAAGTAGCCAAGGAACCATTGCCAAATGACATCAACAGCGGCAATGAGGCAGATTCTAAATCAGAAGAGGACATGCCAACTTCCTCTGCCATGGACCCAATTGTAGCATAAATTATCCCAATTGTAATGATTTCGCTGAAAATAACGGTGAATGGGTACTTAATGAAAATGTCACTTTTGATTATTCTTTGCATTTTGATGATGTACCTAATTCCATCGAGTCTAGTTTCTTGCACATGCCCTACCTACGTCAAGGATGGCATGCATGCAAATAGAAGATAACGATGAATCTATTTTCATCATTCCATCTTCCAAGAATAATCAATCTCCGATCATAATCGATAGAGTTTACCCAAGGACTTTTATGTCCATAGAATTTAAAGAAGATCTGAAACCCCCACAATTCTTTCACTATGTCTGTCCGGCGCATCGTATGATGAACAGAATGGGATATGACTTACGTCATGGAGACAGCTTGAAGTTTGAAAATGGACGGTGTATCCCTTTGCAACCTTTCGTGCCAAAAGGAAAGCTGCCCAATTACTATGATCAGACTTGCAGGAGGTTGGGCTATGTCACTCCATCTACCCGGTTTGAATCAGAGATAGACAATTCTCTACCATCACATTCTTCAGATTCATCAAGTTAGGAGTTTGATGTTGGTGCAGAGGTTGTCTTCAAAAACCTCTTCACCAATATGACATCTATCAGTCAGGTGTGGCAGGATGAAGAAATTGAGCCAACTGATGTCAAATTATGGACTCAACAGCTTAACCTCCAGTGGGAAAAATATTTTGAACAATGATGACCTCCTGCTGAAGACAAGGTGGTCCAGGTCAATATAGGTAACCAGGCTAATTGAAAGCGTATCTACATAAGTGAGAGCCTATCACCAGATGAACTTTAGTCTCTCATATGAGAATATATAGATGTCTTTGAATAGAGCTATGAAGACATGCTTGGTCTTGACCCTCAGGTAGCCATGCATCATCTCAACATCAAACCGGATACTAAATCGATCAAGAAACAACAACGATGATTTTGCCCTGACATTATGGAGGTAGTCAAAATTGAAGTTCAAAAACTCATCAAAATGGGCTTCATTCAAGAGGAATAACACCTAGACTAGTTTGCTAACATTGTACCCGTACTCAAGAAAAATAGGAAGATCAGAGTCTGCATTGACTTTTATGATCTTAACATAGCCTGTCTTAAGGATGAATTTCTGTTGCCCATCACTAATGTCATGATTGACAATACATTCAACTTCAAAAGGATGTCCTTCATAGATGGCTTTTCAGGGTACAACCAAATTAAGATGTAACCGAATGACGAAAAGCATACGTTATTTTGAATATCGTTAGGGTTATACTGCTACATAGTAATGCCATTTGGTTTGAAGAATGCCAGTGTAACTTACCAACATGTGATGAGCTTAATTTTTGTGATCACCTAAGGAAGACGGTTGAATGCTATGTTAACAACATTGTAGTCAAGAGTCGCAACAAAAACAGTCACCTTCATAACCTAAGAATGGTGTTTGATATCATGCGGGCTTATCAACTAAAAATGAACCCGACAAAGTCATTCTTGAGAGTGTCAAGTGATAAATTCCTTAGATTCATTATCACGTCCAAAGGGATTCATCTTGACCCTGATAAAGTCAAAGCTATCCAAGATATGTAGGTTCTGAAGACTCTTAAAGAACTTAGACACCAACAAGGCAGGCTTGCTTATATCCGAAAGTTCATTGCAAATCTCTTGGGTCAATGTCAACCTTTCACAAGGTTAATGAAGAAGGGTGTCTCCTTCGTCTGGGATGATGCTTGCCAAGGGGCTTTCGAGGATATCAAAGAATACCTCACTAAGCCTCCGGTCCTGGTAGCTTTCATTTTGGGAAAAATTATTCTTACTTTATGTAAGAGGTATGGACCATTCTTTAGGCGCTCTGCTTTCACAAAAGAATGATGAAGGCTTTGAACAAGCTATATACTACCTAAGCTGAACCTTGATTGGGACTGAATGATGCTAATAATCCAGTCAAGAAAGAGTGCCTCTCTCTCTTGTCTTCCCTATCCAGAAGACGCGATATTACTTGGTCAGGAGACCATTCATGTTATTTCTAAAGTCAATCTTTTACGGATCATCATGATGAAGCCATGATCTTTGAAACCTAGATTGGCCAATTGGGCCATATTATCCCAAATGACATTACCATTGTACCTCTGAAAGCTATAAAGGGTCAAGCCATTGCAGACTTTCTGGTAGTTCATTCAGTTTCAGAAACTTTAAAGTTGCACGAAAAAATTCCTGACGAGGTCACAAAGCCAACATGACCTCAGAACACGAAGTTTGGCAAATGTTCTTTGATAGTGCGTCAAGGATGGGTCCTAAAGAAAAGATAGTTGTCATAGTGGGGGTTGTGTTTGTCTCGCTGCACAACCATGTTCTCCCTCGTACCTTCTTATTAACGAAACAATGTTTCAATAATGTAGCTGAGTACAATGCCCTACTTATTAGTCTCCAGCTTGCTCAACAAATGAGGGTATAATATCTTGAAGCTTATGATGACTCTAAATTGATTGTTAATCAAATCAAGAGAGAGTATGAGATTCTTCATGAAGATCTGATACCTTATCACCATGCAACCATTAAGTTGGCTAACATATTTGATGGTTTCTATATCAGTCATATGTCTCACCTTTGAAACACAAGGGCAGATACTTTAGCTGCACTTGCAGCTACATTGGCCTTACCAGCCGACGCCAGTTACTGTCTCATAGTGGCTACTCGTCATGTCTTCTGTCCGAAGTACAGCTTAGAGGTTAGCGAAGTCTATAAAACCTCAAAAAAACTCAAGAGACTGGCAATTCTCTAATCATTGATTATACCTTGCACGTATTTCTCGATGATCCAAGGAGGAAACTTCTATTCGACGAAGATCTCCTCTTTTTTACTATGATTCAGTAGTAAAGGTGCTATATCACTGTTCATACAACGGTATACTTCTCCATTATCTATCCAACACGGAAGCACGAGAAGTACTCAAGAGGCTTAGATGGCATATGTGGTGTCTATCAGCTGAGTCTGAAGCTCAAGGACTGACTGCACAAGCTTGGCTATTATTAGGCAACAATGATTGCCTACGTGGTGTAATATGCAAGAAGGTGTAAGGCTTGTCAAATCCATATGGATTTCATACACCAACTCTCAGAGTTGCTCCATCCCACATTGCTTCATGCCCATTTGAAATATGGGGAATCGATGTGATAGGACCCATCAGTCCTCTATCGGCTAGAGGTCATCAGTTACTTCTCAAAGTGGGTGGAATCTATATCGCTCGCTAAAGTTAAAACCATCAACGTTACTAACTTCATCAAACACCATGTCATCCACTGATTTAGTATTCCCAAGAGGATCATCAACGATAATGGTCCTCAACTTGTAAGCCAATCATTCTTTTGGTTCTGCAACAAGTACTGCATATAGAATATGGCTTCGACAGCATATAACCTCACCGCTAACGGGTTGGCAAAGGCGTTCAACAAGATGATTATCAAGCTCCTCAAAAAGTTCATTTTCTCAAGCAAACAAAACTAGAATGAGAAGCTTATCGTTTTTGGGCCTATCGAATAACGGTCTGAACTCCTACAGGCAATACGCCTTTTTCTCTAGTCTATGGGTGTAAAGCGGTCATACCCCTTAGAGAAACAAATAACATCACTCCGTGTTGCTTTGAAAACTAAGATGAAAGATAGAGACAATGATCGACTATGTCTCCAAGAGCTCAAAGTGCAAGATGAGAAGCGACTGCAAGCTCAGTAATGCATGGAACTATATTAAGCCCAAATTTCGAAGGCCTTAACCAAAAGGTCAAAGAGAGAGTCTTCTAAAAAGGAGACTTGGTCTTAGCCATCAGACGACCCATAGTCATGACACACAAGACCAAAGGCAAATTTTAATCCAAATGGAAAGGGCCTTTTGTAGTAGAGACAACTACTCAAATGGAGTTTATTGCCCCGCAAATTCGAACAATGACACGCTCATGATGTCGTTCAATGACAAGTTCCTAAATAAGTACTATCCATGATCATGTTAACATTATACCTGTAATCAAATAAGTACTCTGATTCATTGGTTGGATCAGGGTTTAGGATCTGATCGAGGCGAAATCAACACTTGAAAACGTGTATTTTGAAATCAGTATAATTATGTATGTGTGCTAATGTTTCCTCGATACTTTTGTTATAGTATTGGCTCAATGGGTCGAATCCACAGGGATAAGAGGTAATAGAAGCATTAATGGTTCTTATTCAGGTTGTATATTAACAATTTCTTCTTTGTTTAAAGAATGAGAAAAAAAAAAGAAAAGAAATCTAGAAGTGATAGATGGAGAAGGCGATGAAAATGACAATGTGAAAACTATGCAGAGGTGGTTTGTCGGATCGGTAAAACAAAACAAGAAAATAGAGGTCAAGTAGAAAGTGAAGTGATTTGGAAAATAAAATAGAAAAGAAGGTGAAACTTGTTGTGAAGAAGATGAAAAACAATGGTTAACTAAGAAAGCAGTGAAAATCTCGATAAAAGGGTTTTGAAATCGATTTTTAAATCAAGATAAAAAGAAAGAAGGAAAACAATAAAGAAAACTTATAGTTACTAACTACTACTTGCTCCACTAACCATGCTAACCTCTTAGTGATAGTTGCCTCACATGGATCCTTGGTCATCACTAATTCTTGGCTTCAAGAGACAATATTAAGCATGGCTCATAAGATTGCTCATCAACATTCAAACACATTCATTCCACACAAGTAAGGTGCAACTTACTATTAGATCATCAAAACCAAGTAGAAGTGAGTATGAAATATAAAAAAAAATTGCAAGTTAGCATGTTAATGGTTAGATGTTAGAATTTTAGATTATTAGAATCCATCATCATAAGTCATCAATAGCTCTTGCAAGAGTAAGACCTTGTAGTTGCTATTAGATTCATGTAAATTATCAAGTAAGTGTTTAGCTAGTTAGTAGTTAGTAGTTAGATTACCATGAGAAGAAAAACTAGCTATGCATTACGTAGAAGATGGAGAAAATTACAATGGAGAAGAAAGGAGACATCATTGCATAAACTGTCACCATCTAATACATCAATATCTCTCTATCTCTCTCTGAATCAACTAGTCCTACTACAAGATCTAAAACAAAATGAAAATGAAACATAAAAGAAGAAGAAAATTCTACTCTACAACTAGAGAGAGAAAACCCTAGCCTACAAAGCTCCGTTCTCATTTCTGGCCAAATCTTGCAGTATTTATAGGCAAAAGAAGTGTTTGGAAAGCGAGAGAAAGCCACGCGTCAAAGATCGATGCGTGGGCCCACTAAAATGCCGCGTTTGCTCAGTAATTTGCGGCAAAATTAGGGCCAATTACCCTAAATTTTGGTCACATGATTTTTCTGGCTTCTAGCACCTTCTGTATGTATTTGGTTTTGCAATTTTGGATGTATATTTCTCCAGATACAACTTCAGATACAGGTATCCAAGGTATTCTTTTAGAAGCTCTTTGACTTGGCATCCAAGAAATCTGAATTAACTACTTAAATGGGTATAATTAAGCTCTTATTATTCTTTTGCCCCTAGATTCTTTATTATCTACAAAATAGACCGAAACACGGGTGAGAAGCGTCATTTTATTTATAAATCAGTAGGAAAATGTGATATGCAGATACAAAATTTGATACTAATCACACCATATACTTATCTTTTTGCTCGTCTCGAGCAAAACACGAAAAGAAAAAAACTAAACTAAGAAAGTTATTACACCACTTTTACAGGTGACGCGATTGCACTAAGCATGTGCAACAAGTCGTTAAACCTCTATGTTTCCCCTAGAGGAAAAATTTTGTCTCCTGAGGGTTTTCAGTGAATCTCACCCACAAAATTTATAAAGAAAGAAAAAAGTTAGTATTTTGAAAACGCATTTTGAAAAGAGAGATAAGTTACGAAATATTTTTGCCAAAATTTAAGCTATCTAAGATTATAAGCCCACCAAAAATTATTCTTCCTTAAACTTATCTATATGCAAAATCTTATCTTCAATTAAGGTAAGAATTCAAAATTGGATTGAATATTTTATCCTTTATAATACCTAGATAATATGCACCTTGTGACAGTGAAGATTTTTGGAATTTCAACTCTAACCATCAAGCCACTTATTTATATATATATTTCTTTCTTTTTTTCTTCTCTTAGTTTTCTTAGGCTTTCTAGTTTACCTTGGTAGTGAGCCTCTAGCCGATGAATCCCAAATTAGATGATCTTAAGGCACTAGATGAGAAAACATCTCTCGGGCTTAAGGATTCGAGTAAACAAGGCCACAAAACTTAGGGGAATTATTTGTTTCTTTTAAACACCATTAGGCATGAATAATCATGCTTCTTGAGTCATAGTTATCTAGCTTAATAAGTATTTTTTTCATATGTACCATATATTTTTTTATTTATTTATATTTGCTTTATGACATTTTAGGTCTTTGTTTCCATCCCAAAAAATGTGCAAGTGTGAGTGTATACTATCTTAAGGCAAAAAATTTAGGATAAAATTCTCTCTCTAATCTTTTATACTTAATTTATAATCTTAAACAAGATCTATTATTACAACTAGATTTAAGATGTCATAATTTAAAGCTTCCTTAATTTTTGAGATCATCTTAATTTTCTTTAAAATAGATCAAAACTTTGTCTCTTATCAAAAAAGTTTTTTAAAAAAAGGAAAAATCCTATACAAAATGGAAGATTTTTAAGAATATCCTAAAAGAAGTGAAAAAGAAAAAAAATCTAAAAACTCTATGTTATTAAACCCTCCCCCACACTTATCTCATGCATTGTCTTCAATGCATCGTAAATGTATGTATGCATGAAACAAATAGAGAGGGAAGAAAAGTCACCTCAAGGTGGTGGTTTTGGTGGTGGTCTGATTGGTCCACTAAATGCGGCCTAATCTAATTTGCATGAAGTTCGTAGGAACCCTCCAGAGACTCCTCTAATATAACCCACTATAATGATGGTGTGCACATGAATGATTTTTATTAAGAATTTTTCCTCATCTAATTTTCAAAATTTCATAATAATTTTAGAGTATTATTATTAACACCCTTGTCCTAGAATGGAGTGTGAAATGATGGAATGATTGATTTAGGCTTAGGAAGTATAAAAACTAATATCGACTCAGGGAAGTGACTGAAATAAAGTGAAGATTCATGAGTCAAAATTTATTCAGCAAGTGGGTCCAAATTAAGAAGTTGAAACTCAAGTCCACATTCATTTTTCCACAACGGAATGAGACTTCTTAAGGTTGATGATTCCAGTTCAAAAATAATAGGTATGAGAATCAAAACTGACTCTAAATTATTGCTCAAATTGGGAAGCAAAATAGGAGTCAATATTGATTCAGAAATTTGAACCTGATCACAAATTTGAGGATTGAAGTCACATTCTTGTCTGAGTTCAGTTTCATAAAAATGAGAACTTGCCAATTTATTCATGAAACTTTCAAAAGTATGAAATTGGTCAAGTTTAATTTGTTGATCATAAAAGATTGGTGAATCAATTTCACGATGGACTGGCACATGATTCAATATTGACTCAGAAAAAGGATTGCAATCAGGAAAAGACACCGGAGTCATTATTGAATCAGGAAGTGAAATTGAATTACCAAGTTGAGGTTCAGGATCACATTCATTTTCAAGTTCAATCTTAGGAAAAGGATAACTTGCCAAAATGTCAATGGGATTTTCAAAATTCGTAGCTTGGTGAAGTTCAAATTGGTGTGCTGAAATTGAATCTTAGTTTTCAAAACAATATGATTCTTTGGCTCTAACGGAATGTTTAATGACATGAAAAATGGTCAAAGGGTGAGAATAGAGAGTTTTGATCATTATATCTATGTCATGATTATGAGCGATTTGAGCCTGAGTCATGACTTCAAGCAGCTTTTCATAGTCGATTGGTTTAGCATTTTGTTGAGATTGGCTTAAAAAGATGAAGATATCTTTTGGAAATCATGGTGAAATCGTGAGTCTAGCAGATTTTGAGATTGTTGCTCAGACTCACGAATACTCATTTTCAAGATTGATGGTTTTCTATTTTGAATTGAAGATGATGAGTATGAATTTTGGTTTTGGAAATATTGTGAGTCGAGCTTGATTTTGGATTGTTGCTCGGACTCTCACAAGAGTTCTATACTCGTGTCCAAGACTGATGGTTGGTCATTTTGAAAAGGTGGGACTGAGTATGAATCTTGAAAATATTGTGAAATTGGGGAGCCCAACATTTTCTGAAATTCTCGCTCAGCCTCCTACATTGCTTCTATACTCTTTTCTAACTCAGATTTTTCTTCTATGGGTTCTAGAAAAAGAATATATGAAGCATGATGTGAAAAAGTTTGTGAGTTAAGCTTGTTTTGTTGGGACTCAAGCATGGTTTGTATGACTTTCATACTCTTTTCTAATTTAGATTTTTCTTCAGTGGATTATTCTAGAAAAGGAGTATAGGAAACAAAATTGGGGGGAGAATATTGTGACGTTGTGGAAATTGTGATTAAGGTGGTTGAAAATTTGACTCGGGGGAGGTGAATCCCCAATAACTCTGTGAAGAGTGAAAATTATTTTGGAAATTATGGTCATAAGGTTGGGGGTATGGGTTGTATTGATTCGATAAGTCCAACCCGGTATATTTGGTTGGTTCATATTGTAAAAAAATTAGGTTGGAATTAGCCGAATCAAATGGGCTCGATGTGAAGTATAAATTCATATTATGATTGAAAGAATTATTATTATGAATTCCATTTCACAAAAAATCACAAACAAAAAAGAAAATCAAACAACAAACAAAAAGAAAAAAAAATCAAAACCAAGCTTATATTAGGGTTGACCTAGACCTAGACGACTTCTAACTGGTCGATTACCCGGGGGAGGTTGTTGAATGAATCCGACTACAAGCTAATCGGCCAGGTAGGGACAAAATACAGTGGGAGGTATCCATGCGTAAGCAACAAGCCTTAATTACGCCAAACCACAATATCTTCAAGGCGTAACCTCTTAATCCTCAACCTTAGACACCAATTTTCCAAGAGTATGATTCAAACAAGTTTCACCCTTGGTCAATCTCTTAATGAGTCTGAGATGTTCCTAGAGGCCAATGTCTATCAATTTTTAGATTAGGGCTTGAGTTGTGTGAGTGGGGAGGTAGTTTTTGGGTTAAGGAAGGGTAATGACTTTCCCAACTTATCTTGTATTAGGTTTTGCCCTCAATTTTAATTTGTGCAAGTGTGCAATATAAATAAGAATATAACACAAAGTGAGTAAATCACCCATGTATTTGTCCTATACTATATGCAATGTCATATATACACCTCAGTCCATATCACAACACAACAAAATACAGTATATTGGAATTGAATTAACACGCGCATAAATGTAAATGTCTAAACCATTTTAAAAATGTCCAATTACTGTATTTTAGCTCTTTAGTTATTGTAGTGTTCAGGCAATCAAAACAGGAAAGTAATAGTACAGATCCACTAGCTATTGCAATGCACACATCCCAACACAACAAGGTACAATGTTCACATAAAGTTAACATAGAACTGTGGCAAAAGTCGGCTTTTCTATAGAAGCTGGATCCCTGCTTTCAAGAGCAGGGAGCTACAA
This sequence comes from Agave tequilana, assembly GCA_038442645.1. NCBI lineage: Eukaryota > Viridiplantae > Streptophyta > Magnoliopsida > Asparagales > Asparagaceae > Agave > Agave tequilana. The sequence goes on from JAVJIF010033597.1 coordinate 98,434, forward strand.
TACTAATGGGTATTCTACAATATAAACTTCCTATAAAAATTGACCTGCACACCAAAGCAGAGAAGAAAATATTAACAAAAACAGGGAATTAAAACTATTCTAATCCCCGACAATGGCGCTATTTTTTGATCGGGGCAAAACCAGCAATTGAAAATGTGTATTTTGAAAATAGTATAATTATATATATATGTGCTAATGTTCCCTCGATACTTCCGTTATACAATTGGCTCAATTGGTATCCACAGGGATGGGAGGCCATAGAAGCATTAATGATTCTTATTCACGTCGTATGTCAACAATTTCTTCTTTGTTTAAAGAATGAGAAAAAGAAAAAGAAAAGAAATCCAGAAGTGATAGATAGAGAAGGTGATAAAAATGGCGATGTGAAAACTATGGAGAGGTGGTTTGTCAGATTGGCAAAACAAAACAAAAAAATAAAGGTGAAGTAGAAAGTGAAGTGATTTGGAAAGTGATTTGAAAAATAAAATAGAAAAGAAGATGAAACTTGTTGTGAAGAAGGTAAAAACAATGGTGAACTAAGAAGGCAGTGAAACATCGATAAAAGGTTTTGAAATCGATTTTTAAATCAAGATAAAAAGAAAGAAGGAAAACAATGAAGAAAACTCATGGCTGCTAACTACTAATTGCTCCACTAACCATACTAACCTCTTAGTGATAGTTGCCTCACATGGATCCTTGGCCATCACTAATCCTTGGCTTAATGATAAAATACAAAGTATGGTATATAAGATTGCTCATTAACATTCAAACACATCCATTCCACACAAGAAGGTGCAAGCTACTATTAGATCATCAAAACTAAGTAGAGTTGAGCATGAAAAAAGGAGACATTGCAAGTTAGCATGTTAGTGGTTAGATGTTAGAATGTTAGAATGTTAGAATCTATCATCATAAGCCATCAATGACTCTTACAAGAGTAAGGCCTTGTAGATGCTACTAGATTCATGTGGATTATCAAGTAAGTGGTTAGCTAATTAGTGGTTAGTAGTTAAATTGTCATAAGAAGAAAAACTAGCTAAGTATCATGTAGAGGATGAAGAAGATTAAATGGAGAAGAAATAAGACACCTTTACATAGATTGTCACCATCTATTACATTAATATCTCTCTATCTCTCTCTGAATCAACTCAGCCCTACTATAAGATCTAAAAGCAAAATGAAAATGTAAAATAAAAGAAGAAGAAAATCGTACTCTACAAATAGAAGAGAGAGAAAATCAAAATCCCGTGTTTGTTAGGCAATCTGGGGCAAAATTAGGGCCAATTGCCCTGAATTTTTGGTCACGTGATTCGTCTAGCTTCTAGCACTTATTTGGTTTTGCAATGTTTGGATGTATTTTTCTCCAGATACAGCTTCAAATACGGGAATCCAGGGTGTTCTTCTAGAAGCTTTTGACTTGACATCTAAGAAATCCGAATTAATTACTCAAATGGGTATAGTTAACCTCTTATTACTCTTTTGCCCCTAGATTCTTGATTATCTGCAAAATAGACCGAAAAATGGGTGAGAAGTATTGTTTTATTCAAAAGTCAGTAGAAAAATACGATATACAGATGCAAAATTTGATACTAATCAGGATCCAAGATGCTTGGAACAACGCTAAAGAAGAAGTGTGCCCTCAAAGGATTGCATCAAAGCTTGCTCACATTAAACCCAAACAAATCTGGAGAAACCATGATGAATGATGTCATATTAAAGAAATGATAAAGACTAAATTATTGGTTTAAGCCTTGTCACTCTTCTCTAATATATAGATCTGCATCCGCTTTCAATATGAAAGAATAGGTCATATTTTGAAGTCGAGCATGCTTAAGAATCAATTTAGGCACTCTTCTTCCGATCGTCCCTTATGCTTTATGAGGCACTCGAGCAAACAAGGCCATAAAACATAGAATTTTATTTATAATGTGAACCACTTTTAGGCTTGAATACTTATGCTTTATGAGACACATTTATCCAGCTTAATCAGAAGATTATATGTGTGTGTGTGTATTTACAGAAATATGTATATCAGCTGATAGCTGAGAGTCCCTCTCAGTCTGCGGTGACGTGGCACATTATTAGCCACGCTAGAAGGATGGCCCGCCTGTTAAAACAGTTTAAATTACTAAATGCCCCTGCGGTAAAAGATAGTGGATCTGTATAATTTATTATTTTTTTATATTTCTGACGTTAGTCAATATTGTCACCATTATCTTTTATAACTGCCACCAAACTGCGACCAACTGAATATGAATCATGTCTTTTCAAGTGCAACTTCATCAAATCACGAAACAAATTTGAATTCTTCTTTATTAAATTTATTTTACGCAGATATTATATATTTTAGGAATGCGCCTAAGCTCATAGTGGTCAATAAAATAACTTCTCAATAGTTTTAAAAGCGTCCTTTGTCGCAGTCTATAATTATTTAATTTGTTGATTTTTATGATATGATCTGTAAGAATTTTACTGATTGCGATCATAGTCGCAGTTTACTTGTTCACATGTAACATATAAATTATTATTATTCTTTTACATATTCTATGTGAATAAGGATTGTGACAATGGTCGCAGTGCTTAACGACAGGATGTCGTGGATTATTTTTTTGCTAGGTTTAATGTAATAAAGGTGATGGGGACTGCGAATATAGTCATAGTTTACATATGATTTATATATTTGTTCTTCACTGTGACTGTTGTCTCAGCCGCCTATAAACGATGAAATTTTCTTTTACATATTGCATGCGAACAGGGACTGTGATTATGGTCCAGTGCTTAACGACAACATGTTGTGAATAAATTTTTTTCTACGTTAAATGTAATAACGGTGACTAAGGACTGAAACTATAGTCACAGTTTACGTATTATTTTATATTTTGCTCTTCACTGTGACTATTGTCTTAGCCGGCTATAAACTATGAATTTTTTTTTACATATTGCATACGATCAAGGATTGTGACTATGCTAAAGACAGCAATCGTAGTTTTCTAATTTGTGATATACAATAAAATATGCTGATTTGAGAGGATTGCTATCATGTTCTCAGTATCATCTGTTTATATAGTTAATTTTAGACTGCGACCATGGTCGCTGTTTTTAACTTTATTGAATGCAAAATGATCAAACTATTTATGACAGGACAGCGATTGTGGTCGTAGTTTTATATATAAATATAGTTAATCATAGACTTCGACCATAATTGTAGTTCTATTAGTTCAGAGTAATTATTATCTGAATACTGCAACCATTATCGTAGATAAGATGCAGAAATAATAACTATATAGCATACTTTATATGTATTTTAAAAATATAAAAGATCATTTTAGAGATAGAAATAAATTTTATTTATAATATAATATGGTCAGAAAGAGACCTTACAAAAAAAAAGCATTAAAAGCTCTTAAAACAAAACAAAATAACGGTGAATATCAGAAGAACAGGAAATCCTAATCCTCGTCGTCATCACCATCATAAGCAGATTTGTCATCTTCATTCTCCTCATCTTTATGTTCATCACTTATTTTCTCATCTTCTCCCTCATCGTCCGGCTCGTTGTCCTCTCCGTTTCTTCCTCTTTTTGAGGGTACTTTGGTTCATCGATAAACTCCGAGAATGGACCGTCTGTATCAAGTTCTTCTTCCGATCCGTGTCGAGAAGAACCTGTAAAAGATATGCTCAAAGAAAGAGAGCTCCCAGCATCAGAGGATATGCTTTTATCAAGCATGTCTCTGTAAAATAGCCAAGGAATATGTTCCTCCTCACTAAGCTCCTTGAAAACTTCATCGTCCTCATGACGAGGAGAATCAGATAAAATATTATTTGATGTAGTGAGATAGTCAAAAGGAGTGAAGTCCATACTGCTATCAGATTCACTAGAATATCCTGGAGAAAGAGGATCGGTGGGAGAATGATTGAAGTTGAAATCTGAGTTTTCAGAGGAAGAAGATGGGGAAGACATGATTCAAGAATGAATTATTTCTGAAAGTTTTGAAATTAAATTGAAAATGAAGAGCACAAATATCTTTTTTAGATATGAGATAATATATTAGTTTAAAGCACTATAAAAAGGTCAATAATGTGAAACACCATGAATAGTAATAATAATTGTTATCGGTAAGGTTGAGTATTCGAAAAAGTGATAAAAAGAAATTAAATATTTAATTGAAGCAGTTATGGCGGAGAATCCAAAGAGTTCCTTTTTTCCCAAAGGTTTATTACGTGAACTACAAATTAACTTTTTATATAATATTTTTCCTACATTTTTAGATTACGTATGGTGCACATCTTTCCTTTATCAAGATTAATATTATTGCATCTCTTTTTTTAAGACTGTTGCTGTATCACTGTAGATAGAATATTAATTAATTCAATTAGTTCAGAGTAATTATATAGTATTTTATAAGATGTGATATATGCGGACTGATCTAACGGTCGCAGGGCTAATCTACTTTGTAAAACGATCAAAATTCTGTTACATAAGGCATGCGAATAAAGACAGGGACTGTGGTCGCAGTGCTGAATGATAGCATGTTTCGTCTGTTATTCTATGTGAATAAGGAATGCGACCAGGGTCACAGTCGTGATATAAAATTAAAAGTTTATATTTTTTTATTATAGTTTTGAATGTATGTGTACTGCGATCTGGATCTAATTTATAATATACATTGAGAATAAAGTAATTTTTTAGTACCAAGACCGATTATAGTCGCAGTTCATTAAAAATTGCATGAAATATTATCCAACCAATCTGCAAAATATTGTGACAGTTATGAAAATATCTGATTTATAAAATATCTGTAAAATAATTAACCATTGTATTTCATTATTTTTTTTACGCTGTACATTTGTAATACAAAAAACAATATACGGCTGCCCTATATTAAATTTTATTTTTCTATTCATTTCAGTTTCTTTTATTAAATGTATATGAATTAAAAATAACATAAAATTAAATAATAAAAAAATTATATAGGTTTAATTGAAGCAGTGGTAAAAAGAAATTAAATATTTAATTAAGCAGTTATGACGGGAGAATCTAAAGAGTTTCTTAGTGGTAAAAAGAAATTAAATATTTAATTGAAGCAGTTATGGCGGGAAAATCCAAAGAGTTCCTTTTTTTCAGAGGTTTATTATGTGACAAATTAACTTTTTATATAATATTTTCCCTATATATTTAGATTATGTATGATGCACATCTTTTCTTTATTGAGATTAATATTATTGCATCTCTTTTTTCAAGACTGTTGCTGTATTATGGTAGATAGAATATTAATTACTTCAATTAATTCAAAGTAATTAATATAGTATTTTATAAGATATAATTTACGCGGACTGATCTGACGGTCGCAGGGCAATCTACTTTGTAAAACGATCAAAATTCTGTTACATAAGGCATGCGAATAAGGACAACGACTGTGGTCGCAGTGCTGAACGATAGCATGTTTCGTCTGTTATTTCTATGCGAAGAAGGAATGTGACCAGGGTCGCAGTCGTGATATAAAATTGAAAGTTATATTATATTAAGTCTGCGACCATGGTCGCAGTGATCGAAAGTTTTGTTATACTATGACTGCGACTATAATCACAGACTTTGTAAAACGATCAAAATTCTGTTACATAAAGCATGCGAAAAAGACAGCGACTGTGGTTGCAGTACTGAACGATAGCATGTTTCGTCTGTTATTTCTATGCGAATAAGGAATGCGACCAGGGTTGCAGTCGTGATATAAAATTGAGAGTTATATATTTCTTTTATTTTAGTTTTGAATGTATGTGTACTGCGACCTGGATCCAATTTATAATATACATTGAGAATAAAGCAATTTTTTAGTACCAAGACCGACCATAGTCACAGTTCATTAAAAATTGCATGAAATATTATCCAACCAATCTACAAATATTGTGGTAGTTACGAGAATATCTAATTTATAAAATATCTGCAAAATAATTAAGCATTGTATTTCATTATTTTTTTTTATATATATATTTGTAATATAAAAAATAATATACGGCTACCCCACATTAAATTTTATTTTTCTATTCATTTCAGTTTCTTTTATTAAATGTATATAAATTGAAAATAACACGAAATTAAATAATAAAAAAATTATATAGGTTTCATGCATGTTTTTTACTTTTTACTGCTGCTATTTTTTCTCATTATCTAGATCCAATTTTTTTTCATTACCTTTTTTATGTAGTAGAATTAGGAATTTTATAACTGTAGATATATTCAACAGAAAATTCTTTATAAATTAAAAATATTTTAGTTAAAATTTTGTTGTGGATGAGTTTTTGCTAGTTTAGAAGTAAAAAGGGGGTATTTTGGTTAATTTGATTGACGGGCGGGATGTTTTTGATTTTTTTGGTGCCCACACTTTGCCACCGTTATGTGGCATATATTCGGCCACGTCACCGCCGGCTGAGAAACTCTCTCAGCTATCGGCTGAGGTACAGTAACCCCATATGTGTAGATATATATATATATATATATATATATATATATATATATATATGTATATATATATGTATATATATGTATATATATATGTATATATATGTATATATATATGTATATATATGTATATATATGTATGTGTGTATATATATATATATATGTATGTGTGTGTGTGTGTGTGTGTGTGTGTATATATATATATATGTAAGGCACAAGAATTTTTGTTCTGAATCCTAAGCGTGTGAGTGTATAATGAATGCATATTTTATCAAGATAAAAATTAAAACCAAATTACTTTTTTAATTTTTCTTCTTAACCTAAAAAAATCAAACAAATAATTTTATTTTGACCAAGTAATAAAAAATTCTAATTATGGTTCTCCTAATCCTTAAAATTAACTTAATTTCTTACAAAATAGGTCAAAATATTGTTTCCCACTTCAAAAAGTTTATAAGAGAAAAGAGAACTTTTTTATTTTTACAAGAAAGAAGAAAACCAATTTTAACAAAATCCTCCCCTACACCTATCTCATGCATTGTTCTCAATGTATGAATGAAAACATATATGCATGAAAATGTAGAAAAGGAAAAGAAAAATGTTACCTTAAAATTGTGATTCCGTGGCGGTCAGATTGGTGCAAGCATTGTTGTCCAATCCAATTGATGTAGAGTTTGCAGGAATCCACCTTTGACCTCTAACCCTTTAAATATTTTACAACCCCCCATTCGAATAGGACCATGCAAGATCCTTTCATGACATTCATCCTTGTTAAATGAACAATCTTGAAAAATCATCTCGGAGTCATAATGTTCAATACCTAGGTCTAACAATGGAATGTGGCTCAGTGGAGTAGTTGATTTGGGCGCAAGAGTGAAAGATAAGGGAACTAACACTAACTCGAAAATATGACTTAAATCAAGTTTAGGTTTGAGAGTCAATTTTGTTCAATAGTTGGATCCAAATCAAAGAGTCATAGTTCATATTCATTTTTTAACAGTGGAATGTGACTTTGCAAGATTAATGATTCAAGTTCAAGGTTTATAGGTACGGGATCAATGTTGGCTCGGATTATGGTCCAAATCTTGTAAGGATACTGAAGTCAATATTAAATCAAAAATCAAAACTGAATCACAAAGTTGAAGATCGGGGTCACGGTCATGTTTAAGTTCAATCTCATTTAAGTGATAGCTTCCCAATTTGTGAAATATTGAGTGTTGGTCAAGTTCAAGATTGTGTGATAAAATTGAATCTTGGTTTCCAAAACAACATGACTCTTGGGCCAGATCAATAGGTTTAAAAATATCAAGATTGGTCAAATATTGATAAGGGAAAGTTTTCTCATTCCTATATTTGATAACCAATTTACTTATTTATGCTTCTAACCTATCAATAGACTAGGTAAAATCATTTTGAGACTGAATCATGCATTGCATACTCTTTTCTAAGTCAGTTGGTTCTTCTTGAAAAGGTGAGCATAAAAGTTAATTTTAGAAATTTTGTTGAAATTGTCATTCCATCATGTTTGGAAATTGTCACTCAGACTCAGGCAAGGTATCTATACTCTTTTCTAACTTGAATTTTTCTTGATCTTGAATGCTGAAAAGGTGGCTCACAATATGACTCGAGGAAGTTGTATCCCCACTAACTTGATGAAGAGTTTAGATGGTTGTTCCAATCTTGTTTATAACACTGAGATTGGGGAGTATGTTGAGTTAGAAAAAACTAACCCAACATATTTGGTTGGTTCATGTTATGCAATGCTGGGTTGGTGATATTCGAGTTAAAAGTGATCGGGGTGAAATAAGAATTCATATTAAAGTAGGAAAAATTGTGGTTATAATCTATTTCACAAAAAAAAATGACAAAAAACAAACAAACAAAAAAATCTAGCCTATGTTAGGGTAGACCTTAGATCTAGACGACTTCTAACTGGTTGACTGTCTAGGAGAGGTATATTGCAGCAGTCTCACCACAGGTTAATCAGTCAGGTAGGGAAAAAACACAGTGGAAGGTATCCGTGCAAAGCAACGGGTATTAATTATGCCAAACCACTGGTTTTCTAGGATCTTGCCTCTTAATCCTAAATCTTAGACACTGATTTGACCAGAGTCAAACTCTAACAACTTTCCCCCGAGGTTAATCTCTTATTGATTCCGAAATATCCCTGGGCCAATGTGTACTCAGATTTTAGTTAGGCTGGGTTAATGAGTGAGGACATAGTTTATGAGCTAAGAAATTGTAATGACTTTTCCACCTTATCTTATTTATCGGTTAAATCCTTAGTCATTTTAGTGTAAGTGTACAAATATATAGCAGAAAGCAATACTTAAGCAGAATAAACCACTCAAGAATGTTCCTATATTACATGTTTTGCACACATACCTTTGCTCCAGAACTCTTTAACGATAATGAAAAGGTAAAGAAATTCGATGAATACCCTAGAATGCAAAGTCTAAACCATTTTTTAACTTTTACAAACGATTAAGGTAGTATTGAGGTTAGAAAAGTGTGCATAATAAGTTAAATAGAAAAATTAAACACTGCAGAAGTTATATCCTTTCAAATCAAGCCCCTGCAAGAAACTACGATCAATAGTTCACCACAAATGCTATGGAAACGAGGCTTTTTCCGCGTTTGCATGGCACAATTGTGGACTTTGGTGATCTGCCTTCTTGGTAGAGTCACAGATTAGTAATGTGTCCACTGCACCTTTTAGATTCCTAAAATCAGTGTTTGTACATAAAAACAGAAAAGAAAATTAACCGATTGTAAATTAAAAAGAAAGGTCGTCCCTCCCCTCCCAAGCAACGACACCAAAATTTGTTTGAGACAAAACCTGCATAGAGAAACAGAGATTAAGAATGAAGGACTATAAATGTGCAGCTCCTCAATATTACCCCTATAGTAAGTAGCTAAGCAGGTCGTAATCCACAAGGAGGGATGTAATGCAAGCGTCTCAGTATTCTATTTAAGTTAGTAAAATTGGTTAAAATATTTCTTCTTTGTTTTGAAAAAATAAAAGAAAACTATGTTAGAAGAGGAAATAAAAAGGAAGTATTTATGTTAGTTTTTAAAGTTATTTTTTAAACTAAGAAATTAGAAAGAAAGAAAGAAAGAACATAGAAGTGTACTTACCTTTAGACTGTTTACTTTGTCTCTGATCGTTGGCAATAGTTTATCTTGAGTTGGAGGCGATTAGCGCATAAACCATAAGATCGGATTCAATTCCTGTCCATATTATATCATCAAAACTTTAAGGAGTAAGCATGAAATGATATAGACTTAAAAAAAGAAATTCATCATCATGAGCTATCGATGGCATTCAAAATGGCAACGCTATTATGATACTATAAGATTCATATAGATTTAAAAATCAAACACAAGAGGGCAAATATCAAAATGAAAAAATATAACATAAAAAACAAGCCTCGATTAAATCGAGAAACGATAAAAAAGAAAAGTAACATTACATTGGTGTCACACTCAATATAATTCTTCCTCTCTTACTCTCATGAATCTCTCTCTAATCTTAACTATGAAAGAAATAGAAAATTACATAGACAAAAATTAAAACCTAAACTAAACTAAGATTAACATCCTAGCCTCGACTCTCAGCTTTTCTATCTTCTGAACTGATGGTATTTATAGAAGAAATGGATAGTCTAGGAGATGTGTGAAGATATGAGCATAAGCACTTCCTAACAGCCTTAACAATATCGCGCAAATGTAGCCAAAGCTGCATTTACGCAGATTGGATCTTGCTGTTGGGCCAGATTATTGCATATGTGGATCCCCTTGTTTAGATACCCCTTTGTATATGGATAGAACAATCTCTGGATCTCTGGATTTGGGATTGTCTTCGTGATTCTTCAAACTAACCAAATAAATCAACGTAAGTTCGAATTAAATCGGGTATTATTGGGATTATCCTCCTTCTTCATTAATTATCCTGCACACTATTTAGACATTAAAACAAGTTAAATAGCAGAATTTATTACAAAATAAATGTGGGGATGTAATAATAAATATACAAAATATGTAGTAATAAATATGCAAAATACGTGTACAATCACTGGAAAATGAATGAATATGTAAACATGGTGAAAATTTTATAAGGGAATGTCTCCATATAGGTTAGTCTATGGCAATACTTGCCATCTTCCCGTCGAGTTAGAACACAAAGCATACTAGGCGATCAAGTGCCTAAATATTGATCTTGACAAGGCGGGAGAGTCCAGGAAACTTCAACTTGATCAACTTAAAGAGATACGGAACGACGCATATGAATACTCAAAATAGTACAAGGACCGTATGAAAATAATGCATGAATAAGCTCATTATTCATATGATGTGTAGAGATATAGAGGCTATAGGTCTTAGTGAAGGCATATTGCTCGATAGGAATAAGTGGAGAAAGCTGATCCATGAGCCCGATTTGGCATAATTCTCTTTTGGTTCATGTAGCCTACCCAAAATACTTGGGACAAATGGCTTAGTTGTTGTTGTAATAAGCTCATTATTAGAAGGATTTTAAGCCAGATAGAAAGTCCTGCTTTACAATTCACGTTTATATCTTTTTTCAGAAAAATCAAAATCATGTCGGACTAATCCCTACATTGTTCATAAAGTTCACCCACATGGTGCAGTAGAGGTCAACAATGCTATGGATTGTACCACTTTTCAAGTGAATGGCCATCACTTAAAGCCATGTTGTGAGTATCTGAGCCTAAAGGTGGAGGAAATCTTTCTGGAAGATCCTGTTTATCAGGATTGATCTCTATACCTGTTAGAGCTCCGTTGTTGTATTATAATTTTTGTGTTTTCTTTTATTTTCCTTTTTCTTTTCAACTAGACAATAATGGCTGATATCCACTTATCTTTCATCAGGTACTATCTATTCTTCACCTTCTTAATGGGCGTGTTTGGATGTAAGGAATCCGAGTGAAGTGAGGAAGTGGGGAAGTATAATTGCTCATTTCCCTATCTATCCAAACACCGGAAAGGAAAATAAGAAAACCCCCTTTTCCCTTTTCATCTCTCTTTTACACAACCATTTTCTCACTTCCAGAGTGCTACAGTTAATTTTGTGGTCATGTAAATCTCATTTATAATAAGTTATAGCATAAAACAGTTAATTTTTTGGTCATGTAAATCTCACTTGCATTCTAATTACAATCTATTTTTTATTTTTCTTAATTAATTTTTATTTTAATATTATTTTGCGGTCAACTTTGTGGTCAACTTTTCCATTTCCACTTTTCATTACCATCCAAACACCGGAAACGACAAAACATTTTCCAAACCACACTTCCCAACAACCATCCAAACACCAGAAAACTTACTACTCATTTCCCTTTTTCCTAAAGGAAATAAATCTTACTTCCTACTTCCTCACTTCACACCAATTCCTTAAATCCAAACAGACCCAATTTTGCATCATGTTGAGCATACATTTTCACATTGAGAACAATGCATGAGATAAGTGTGGAGGAGGGTTCTAACATAAGTTTTCTTCCTTCTTTTTTTATATATATAAAAAAATAAAAATAGAAAATATTTTCCTTTCTTTAAAACTTTTTGAAAAGAGAAACTATATTTTTATTTATTTTTTTAAGAAATTAAGTTAATATTAAGGAATAGGAGAATCATAACTAGGATTCCTTATACTTGGTCAAAATAAAATTATTTGCTTGAATTCTAGAGTTAAGAAGAAAATAGAAAAATTAATTTAGTCGTGATTTTTTACCTTGATGAAATATGCATACTTTATACATTTACACACTTAGGGTTCAAAAAATAAAGATTTTATGCCTTAAAAAAATAAAAAAATACATATATATTCTAAAAATCTTCTGATTAAGCTGTATATTTGTGCCTCATAAAGTATAAGTATTCACGCATAAAAGAGGTCCATATTACAAATAAAAACTCTTAGTTTTTTTGCCTGATTTGCTCAGTTCTCAAAGTCCTTTGGGTGTTTTCTCACCCGGTACCCTAAAATCGTTCGGTTGAGTTACCATCCTAAAACTCGTTACATGGGCCGATTAAAAAGCCTAATAGAACTAAGCGATATTACCACCAAATATATGTAAAAATAAGACATAAGAGTTTGAGTTAAAAATATTTAGTCAAATATTCATGATCACGAAGGTGCATATGACTTAGGATAAAATAATATACTAGCTAAGAAATACAGTTTGACTCCTTACCTTGATTGATAACAAGTTTTTGAATAGAGACTAAGTCTAAGGATAAATAGTTTGTTATTCTTATGGCTTATAGATTGCTTAAGTCATACAAAAATACTTCAAATATTTTCTCTTCTTTTCAAAATACCTTTTTGAAAATACTAACACTTTATTTCTCTTTCTTTATGGATTTTGTGGGTGTAATCCATTGAAAATTCTCACGGTACAAAACGCGCCCTCTAAGGGTAACCTAGAGGTTTAATGGCTTATTGCACGTGCTAAGTGTAATCATGATTCCTACGAAAATGAGTTAGATTAGGTTATTTCTATTTTACTTTTTTGTTCTACTCGAGGATGAGCAAAAGATAGGTGTGGGGTGTTGGCTTAAAGGTTATAATCTCCGGTTTTGTGTTTTGATGATAACAAAGCATATGAATTTATTTGGTACTAATCAAGTTCAAGAGTGTGTTTCAAGATTCAAAGAATATCTAACAGTTTTTTCCTCTAAAGGAAGGTATTGATGACTCAAGAGTAATCAAGTACGGATTGCAGCTCAAAGCACTTAAATGTAGCTATCAGAGAAGTCCGCTTGCAGATTCTTGTAGTCAATTAAAGTCTTATAAAAATCTAGTTTAATAAAGAGTAGAATATAGATTTGAGGCTCAAAGATATACATATAAAAAAAATGCACGTTTTTAAAAGTATGGTTTATTTTTGACATGTTGGGTTTTGATACTTATTCCATATTTTCTTAAAATTTATATCGCAATTTAGAAATTGTATCTCGTTGTTATACATGTCCTCTCTTCTAAAAATTATACAAAAATTATTTAAAATTTTCTTGAATTTTAAAACTGACCTTGACCCTGTTTTTGGCCTAGGTCAGTCGACCGTGCCTATTACAGGACAGAACGATCGACCGCACAGTCGATCGAACCTTTAAAAATTGGGGTGTGCATGTTGTGCACATTCCCAGTCGACCGACCCCTTTTGCGGTCGACCGAATGGTCAACCGACTGGTCTCGGTTAGACACGGTCGACCGATCGGTTGACCGCTATCCAATGGTCAAATTTTTAAACTAGCCAGTCGACCGACAGACTACCAAATTGCAGTAACGGCCAAAATTTCAAAACTGTATTTTGCCATGGTTTTTTCAAAACGTGAAAAGTTAAATTTCTAGGGTTAATTTCTTCCCTTTCAGACCTGGTAAACAATTCTATTAGTGTTTTTCTAAAACCTAAATAAAAGGTCTTTGGGATTGAAAATTAACAACAAAAAATTCTATTGAAAATCTAGTTTTTGCTTTCAAAGTGAAGAAGTTTCAAAGTTTTCTGTTGTGCTCTTATTTTCAAAGTTTTAATTGAGTTTTTCTGCTCATAAAATCTCTCTTTTTTTATTTTCACTCTCACTTACATTCTTGAGCTTCAAGTTTACATTTTACTCTATAGGGTTTTGTAAGAGAGTTGCAAAGAGAGTGTTTGTGATCTCTTAATCACCAAGAGCTTGTTATCCTCAATTGGCTTTGTGCTGCCTCTGGTGTAAAGGATTGAGTTGGGGAGTTGTGTACTCCGAGTGGTTGTAATTACTTATTGTAAGGTCCCTCTGTGGAGGATCCAATAGTGGATAGTAAAATCCTTCACGGTGGTGAAGGTGGGGACATAGAGCGGTAGCTCAAACCTCAGAACAAATCTTTTTGTTTGCGATTGCTTTATTGTCTCTATTTACTTGTTTATCATTCTTTTATTCTTGTCAATCAATACTCATCTTAACAAGATAGCAATTGAGCACCTCAACTGTTATCTAGAGAAATCACGAGGAGAAGTTCAGAGCCCTTCACGGGGAATCCGGCTTCAAGTCTTATTTTGAGTGATCAATTGCATTATTTTATATTGAAATTGTTTAGAATTTTCATTTGATTAGCTATACACCTATTCACCCCCCTCTAGGTGTAATTTCTCAGAGCATTGGTCTCTAGAATTTTGCTTAACCATCTTAGAGAGATCCTAGTTGCTAATCATTTCATTAACATCTTCATTCTCATCCACTATAGTAAAAATGGCCGAAGGTATTAAGATCCCTCCCAAGTTTGATGGTCTTAACTTTCCCATATGGAAAGTTAAGATAACTGTGTTTTTACAATCTCTAGAAAACTGGTTGCAAAGGCGGTAACTAAACTCTTTAGTGTACCCACTGGTGATGAGGATAATTGGTCTGATATTGCCACCAAGAAGTTTGATGCTAATGCAAAGGCACACTATGCATTGCTTCAAGTCTTGAACGATGACGACATAGCTAGGGTCACTCATTGCAATTCTACCTATGAGATTTGGTCACACCTACTGGTCACTCATGAGGGAACATCACAAGTCAAGAGGGCTAAAATTGATCTCTTGTGTTCCCAATATGAAAACTTCACTATGCATGAAAATGAGTTCATTGATGACATGGTTACAAAATTTGCTAAAATAACTAATGGTCTTACTTCTTTAGGTGATGCCATTGATAATGACCAAAAAGTTTGGATGGTTATTCGTGCACTCCACCCTCATGGGAAGTCAAAGGTACTATATTGAAGGAGTTAAATGACAAAGAAGAGATAGAGCTCATCAGTCTTTTTGATAACCTTAAGACCCATGAAATGGAGAGGAAGGCTAGAGAAGAAACGGCGCCGCAAAAAAAAAGACGATTGCCTTCAAGTCTACTCCCACCATCTCCGATGATGAAGAAGAAGATGATGATGAAGATATTTTACTCCTTGTAAGAAATGTAAGGAGGTTGTACAATAAGGCAAAGATCAACAATAGAAGACTATGGCAAGGCAAGGAGGAAAAGAAAATCATTTGTTTCAACTGTTAGAAACCAGAACATATCATTGTCGAATGTCCGAAAATCAAAAACAAGCCATCTTTCTCAAACAACCCTTCTACATCAAAGAAGCCATATAAGAAGAAAGCTCTCAAAGCTACATGAAATTTAGAAAGAGAATCCGAAAAGAAGGTGGACACGACAAACGTGTGTTTCATGGAAAATGATAACACACCTAAGGTAACTTCTGAACCATCCCTTGATGATTATGATTTAACTATGGATGAAGTAGAAGATGCATTTGTAGAACTTTCTAATAATTATGATTTTCTAAAGAAGAAATATCTAAAAATGAAAAAGATTAATGAAGTTCTTCAAAATAAAATAATCATTCTTTCTAAGAAAAAATGATTTATCTTCCACTCTTTTATTTACACAAAAAGATTTTAATGCATACAATATTTCATGTAAAGCAAAATTTCCCATGATTGATGAAAATAAAATTACTACTTTAAAAACTAAAATCAACACTTTGAAAAATGTTTTAAAGAAATGTGAGTTTGATAATGCTAAATTGAGGCCATATTTTCTAAGAAAAATTCTTAAAGAAATATATTCATGATACATATACTCACACTTCTAAATTACACACTAAGCATGCTCATCGCTCACATGCTTATCATACACATTATGCATATATGTATGGCAGAGTTTATTCATGTCCTTATTGTGGCTGAAAGGTCACTTATCTAAATTTTATTTTGATCGTATAAATGCTTCAATAATCAAATTTGGGTTTGAAGTACTAATGTGATAGGACCCAAGAAAATATGGGTACCAAACTCAACTTCATTATTTGATATAGGTACACACCAAGGCTCCAAGATGTAGGAAGCGATGGTATCTTGATAGCGATTGCTCAAGGCACATGACTTAGAACATTAATAATTTTGCAACCCTGACAAGGTATCATGAAGGTGGCACTATCACCTTCAGAGATAACTCAAATGGTAACATTATTGATATAGGTAACATTAAAGTTGGTTCATCTCCATTGATTGAAAATGTTATTTTAGTTGATAGTCTCAAGCATAACCTCTTGAGTATTAGCCAACTTTGTGATCGAGGTTTTAAAGTTATTTTTGATGTTTTCTTGCAATATTTTGATGATAAAACCGATGCTTGCATTCTTTCTGAATTTCGAGAAAATAATGTATATATTATTTATATGCTAAATTTAGATTGTAATGCTACATGTTTAAATGCTTTCAATGAGGATTCTCGGTTATAGCATAGAAGATTAGGCCATGAATCTTTTGACCATCTATCTTGAATTAACTATAAAGAATTAGTGAAGGATATTTCTTACTTGAATTTTGAAAAGGACCGCATTTGTGATGCGTGCCAACTTGAAAAACAAACCAAGTCCTCTTTTAAACAATCAAGAATATCATGACATCTAGACCATTAGAGTTAATCCACATGGATTTGTTTGGTCCAACTAAAATCAAGAGTTTAAATGAAAATCGTTTTGTTTTTGTTTTGTTGACGATTTTTCTCGTTTTACATGGGTTTTCTTTTTAGAACATAAAGAACAAGCTTTTTCGTATTTTAATGTTTTTAGAAAAAGAGTTAAAAAAGAAAAAAAGTTTTTTGATTTTACGCATAAGAAGTGATAGAGGTGGTGAATTCATTAACCATTTTTTTATCACTTATTGTGAAAAAATGGAATTAGGCATGTATTGCCTTGTCCTAAAACTCTACAACAAAATAAGTCATTGAAAGAAGCATCGTACTCTTCAAGAAATGGCTAGGATAATGATTAGTGAATATAGACTCCCTCAATATTCATGGGCTGAGGCCGTAAACACTTCATATTACATATCAAATAAAATTTATTTTTATAAAAGTACTTCCAAAACTTCTTTTAAAATTTACTATTTTAGAAAACCTAATGTTTCTTTAGAGTTTTTGGATGCAAATGTTTTATTTTAAACACCAAATATAACTTAGAAAATTTGATGCTAAAGCTTTTGAAGCTATTTTTGTTGGTTATTCTAACACTAGTAAGGCTTATAAAATCTTCAATAAATCTACTTTGACAATTGAAGAATTTATGCATGTTAAGTTTGAAGAATCTAATGTTTTTGTTAAGAATATTATAGAGATTGATTCTCTAGGTTAAGACATAAGAAAAGTAACCTTGAAGGACTCACCTATTCTAGAAGATAAGCCAATCTTGATGAACAAGGTGAAGTTCAAGAGGTTGAAGTGGCCCAACACAACCACTTTCAAAAGATTGGAGATATGCTACAAGTCATCCCAAGGAACTCATCATAGGTTATGTATCAAAGGGGGTAACCACTCGCTTTAAACTCTATAATTTATGTGGTCATTTTGATTTTATTTCTCATATAGAACCAAATAGCATCCTCGAAGCTGAGGGCGACTCATATAGGTTGCTTGCAATGTAAGAAGACCTAAATCAATTTGAGCACAACCAAGTTTGACATCTTGTCCCTAAACCCTATGATAGACCAACAATTGGTACTAAATGAATTTTTAGGAACAAGTTAGATGAGTCGGATAATATTGTTAAGAATAAAGCTAGGTTAGTGGCCCAAGGTTACACCCAAATTGAAGGTATCAATTTTGAGGAAACCTTTACATGCGTAGTACGGCTTGAAGCCACATAGATTACACTTGCTTTTACTTATTATAAAGATTTCAAAACTTTTTAAATGGATGTCAAAAGCGCATTTTTAAATGGTTTTATTGAAGAAAAAGTGTATGTTGAACACCCCCAGGGTTTATTGATTTTACACATCCGGATTTTGTTTTCAAATTAGACAAAGATTTATATGGTTTAAAACAAGCTCTAAGAGCTTGGTATGAAAGACTTTCAACATTTCTTATTTCAAATAGTTTTGTAAAAAGTAAAGTAGATACCACTTTGTTTACAAAACATATAAATAGTGATATTCTTATAGTTTAAATTTATGTTGATGATATAATATTTGAATCTACTAATGAAAAGCTTTGCAAAATTTTGAATCATGCATGAAGAATGAATTTGAGATATCTATGATGGGCGAGCTAAACTACTTTCTTGGACTCCATATCAAGTAAATGAGTGATGGAATTTTTATACATCAAGCCAAGTACACAAAGGAACTCATCAAGAAATTTGGGCTCGAAGGGGCAAAGTCGTGCAAAACTCCCATAGCTACCACAATAAAACTTGACAAGGATGAACAAGATATAAATGTAGACATTAAACTTTATAGAATAATAATTGGTAAATGGCTAGTAGGCTAGATATTATGTTTTGTGTATGTCTATGTACTAGATTCCAATCTTGTCCTAAAGAGTCCCACTTGATTATGGTAAAACGCATTATTAGATACCTTAAGGGCACTATTGGAATGGGCTTATGGTATCTGAAGATCGGACAATTTTTCATGACGAGTTTTTCGGATGTTGACTATGCCGGTTGTAGAGTGAATAGAAAGAGCACAAGTGGAACCTGTCAATTTCTAGGAAATTATCTTGTTTCATGGTCTTCCAAGAAATAAAATTATGTAGCCCTCTCAACCGCCAAGGAGGAGTATGTTGCGACCGGGGCTTGTTGTGAACAAGTCCTTTAGATGAAACATACTCTCCTTGACTATGATTTGCATTATGATCATATTAAAATATTTTGTGACAATACTAGACTAAAAATGTAAATCAACATAGTAAGACAAAGCACATAAAAATTCGATATCACTTTCTTAGAGATCACTATCAGAAAGGTAATATTAAAATTGTTTATGTTTCAACTAATTTTCAACTAGCAGATATTTTTACTAAGCCATTTGATTTCAGCAGATTTTCTTTCATTTGGGTGAACTAAATGTTTGTATTATAGATTCATAAATTTTTTCCTTTATTGGTATCATTTTATTAAAAAATAAAAAATAAAAAAACTATATTTGTTTTTTCTTATCCTTTTTGATGCATGACAAAAAGGGGAGAAATAGTATTTATTGGTATTAGTTTGTTCATCTATTCATTTAAAATACATTTATCATATAACTTGTTGATATCTTGTACTTGATATCTAGCATAATCTGAGGGGGAGCTTTTTAAAAGTTGTTTCCTTTTATTTATTTTTAAATAGCTCATATGTTTTGTCATCATCAAAAAGGGGGAGATTGTTGGCCCAATGGTTACAATCTCCATTTTTGTATTTTAATGATAACAAAGCATATGAAGTTATTTAGTACTAATCAAGTTCAAGAGTGTGTTTTAGGGTTCAAAGAAGATCTAACAGGTTTCTTTCTTTAAAGGAAATGTTGATGACTCAAGGGTAATCAAGTACGGATTGCAGCTCAAAGCACTAAAACGTCGCTATCAGAGAAGTCCGCTTGAAGATTCTTATAGTCGATTAAAATTTTATAACAATCTAGTTTGTTAAAGAGTAGAATATTGATTTGAGGCTCAAAGATATACACACACAAAAATGCACATTTTTGAAAGTATAGTTTTTTTTGACATATTTGGTTTTGATACTTATTCCATATTTTTTTAAAATTTATATCTCAGTTTGGAACTTGTATCTCATTGTTATACATGTCTTCTCTCTTCTAAAAATCATACAAAAATTTATATCTCAGTTTAGGACTTATATCTCATGGTTATACATGTCTTCTCTCTTCTAAAAATCATATAAAAATTTATATCTCAGTTTTGAAATTCAAGAAAATTTTTAAGTAATTTTTGTATCTCATACGAAAGTTTAATCTTTAAAACAAAATTTTCAACTAATCATTCACCGAAGGTTTAGAGAGAACTGAGGGAATTGCAATGGCGATTTATCAATAAAATTCAGTATTCTACCATCAGCATCGTGCACATTAAGTCTAAGGCTCTTTCTGTTCTTTCTATTGTAGTTCTATTCTTTTTATTAATTTTTTATTATGTGCTTTTACTAATGATCTCATGCACGTATTTTTCTCTTTGTAATCTATAGTGCTACTACCTTTTCTTGTTTTCAGCATCAACTGGAGGAGAGAGATTTTAAGGAGACATCTGTCAACCAAGTTTTGTTCTGGGTTTCAATTGTCTCTTCCCTCCCTCTCACTTTTTCTTTCAATCTTCTTTACTTATTTAGTTTCTGCATTGGTTAGTAATTTTGCCTTTTCTTAAGTCATATTCATACCAAAGTTTAATCTTTAAAACAAAAAGTTCAGCTATTCATTCACCGATTTCCCAACTAGATTAAAGTTAGATTTTAGATTTTAAAAAAATCGTGTTTTCAACAAGCCTTTGTGGATTCGACCCTCTTCTTAGCATTCTGCTATTCTTCTAAGAAATTCAAGTAAGATTAGGTTTTTATAATTTGTGCATGGCTCAAATAATGACAAAAATATTTATGACTTCAAACTGCGAACAATCTGACCCAAGAATTATGGTGTTTTGAAAATGAAGATTCAATTTCATTACATCCACTTGAACTTGACCAAAATCAAAGTTTTGTTAACCAAATTGACAATTTGGCAAGTTATCACTTTCTTGAAATTGAACTTGAATGAGAATGTGAACCTGATCCTCAATTTAGTAATTCAACTCCACTTTTTTAATGTTAACTCAGGTATTTTTACCCGATTTAAATGACATTACTGAGTCAATATTGAATCTTATACCAATATATCTTGAAATTGACTCACAAATCTTTCAAATCACACTATGTTAATGAAAAATGTATATGAACCTCAATTTTTATGGTTTGGACCCAATTCTTGAACTAATTTTGACTCCAGAACATTTACTTGATTTGAAACAAATTCCTAAGCCAGTATTGGTTTCTTTTGAGCACAAATCAATCATCTTCCAAAATCACACTCAATTGTCAGATAAAGGTGTAGAATAAAATCACTCAGAGATGACTTTTCAAAATTGGACGTTAAACAGGAATAATTTTTAAAATATAATCTCATACATCCGTATTCAATTATTGGGTTATAAAAGAATAGAGGTCAACGGTGAGTTTCGGTGAACTCCAAATCCACTATATTGGACAACAACGCTTGCACCAATGAGACCTCCAATGGAACCAGCACCCAGAGATGAATTTTTCTTCTCTCTCTTTTTTCATGCATACACACATTCACGATGCATTGAGGATAATGTATGAAATAGGTATGGGGAAGGGTTTGACTAACGTAGTTTTTTTTTTAGAATTTTTTCCTTTCTTTAAGAATATTTTTAGAATTTTTTGTTTTGTATAGGACCTTTTTCTTTTCTTTTCACAAACTTTTTAAAATAGGAGAAAAAGATTTGGTCAATTTTTAAGAAAATTAAGTTGATCTTATGTCATACCTGCTTCCCAAAATACACTAAAGCGGAGTGACGATGAGAGTTAGCGACGTATATACGTGAGGAGAGTTAGGCGTAAAATAACCTGAGCAAGCTATATAATCACTATGAAGAATCAATATCACTGCAATATAACAAATAAATTTCTAACATAACGACAGCATATGAATAAAGGAATAGAACAAGCACAAAGTCCAATGCACATAATTCTGTAACCAATAGAAATAAAGAAAAGAAAAATATCGAGAAAGGACGATCAAGTAAGAGAACTATGGTTCCTCGTAAGACGTGTGATCCTCTCCACCTGATCATTAGAATAAACACCTATACCTGGATGTATAAAATGAGGGAAGACACACGAGCACAAACAGTTTGTACATATCACTACAATACTGCTATAAAAATATACTAGATAAGAAGTAACATGCATAAAGTAAATAAACAGTAATGTAGATAGCACACAGTAGAGTCATGTGTCAGGTCATGTATTTATCATGACATGCATATGTCAGGTGTTAATCACAGTACAAAGGTGAACCCAGTCAATCATAGTACAATATAGATAGTTTATTATTATTAATTAAATTGGTGAACACCAATTCTCACCTGCAGTAGACGCATCCCATACTACGCCTACTGCGCATATCAATCAGGGTCCTATGTTATTGAACCTGATCGGTTGGAGATATTGTCCATTCTTTTAGATGGGTCCCGTATATACCCGAGATGACGGCCTCAGTTTTCTGACGCTGAACCAAGTCGTACCACTAGGTACTCAGTAACAGTAACAATAATCTCACTGTGAAATAGTGGAACTGTAAACAGATAGCATGTCAGTCATCCCCCAGGAACCCTACAGTGGAACCCTCAGTCGGTTGCGCAACTTGTATCCTAAATCCACCCAAAATACAAACATTGCTCCTCATTCGATTTCTCCAATCCCGGTGAAAGTTGACTAATTGCATTTTTACTTAATTTAATCAGATCAGTCAATAAGTATCCATGCTACCTCGATTACTGGGATAAAATAATGACAGTAACAGTAACAATGTAAACAATAATCGTATACACGGTAAATAGTAATAATAACAGTAGACAGTAGCAGTAATCGTGTATAGATAAACAATAAAACTGTACATAGTGTTACGGTCTAATTACATCTTCCCAGTAATTTTCAGTAACATGAAATATACTAATACAGTCATATACTAACATTATAACATGGAGTCTCATCCAGAACTAATTAATTATCCCATCCATCTGCACTAGGTTATATAGTAATTAATTATCAACTCATAATCTTGGTACAGTCATCATGAGCATCATATATCAAGTTCATGTCAGGATATTCGATACAATAAATCTCAATAGACCAACAAATAGTTCTCTCATCTTTATCAATCTACTCCAGTCCTTATGTTATCAGTATATCTGAATCCCATCCAACACAAATGGAACTCAGTCACCTCAAATAGTCACCACCATCCAACCCGATCAAGATCATAATTAACAAGTGGAACTTCATTAAGTAACATGGAATCTAGAAGATTTCTCTATCTAATCCTCGACATCAATAAGAAATCATTATACTCTGATAAACTAATAAGTGAATAGATTCATAGAACACTTACGACCAATAATCCAACAATTGTCAATCTCATCTGAATACTGATCAAAATTCAGTATAAATCTCAGGTCAAACTCCATCTCTAACCAACTCGATATACAAATTCAAGTATTAAAAATTCATCCATGAGTTCTATTAACTGATAACTCTCTTGATTCTATTAATCTGCTCTAATCCTCAAATTCAATTAAATTCTCATCTGATTTGTTACCAAATAAAGAAATATCATGCTTGATAATTAATTCATTAAAATAAAATCATTTAACCATAATTACGAACCAATCAACTCAAGATCAATCCAATATTCCGTCTAGCATTCATAATAACCAGATCCAAATCCAATTGGTAAATATCTATCCATGAAATAATAGAAACACTAACATCTCAGTAACAGAATATCAAATCCCTATACCTTAAATGTCAAGATTATTCTGATCCATCATCTATGATATCTTCAAATCATCTGTCATAAAATAATAATCTGATAGTGTAAATAAATTGCATATCAAGAATTTCACTAATACGTTCACACCGAATTAGGTATAGACAAATCAATAATTCTCTGATTCAAGCAATTAGTCCTCAAAACCAGATTCTAAATCATAAACACTGTAACTATGTCTAAATGCTAGAATCTTACTAACTTAACTAACTAGCAGTAATCAGGCAATTTAACCAACACTAACTAATAGCAAGAATAGATGAAAATATCCTGGAATAAGCATTCACATGAAATGATAAAATAATTGACATAATTAAAATAAATAATTAAAGCAAAGACTCACCAACAATAATAAATCAACAGTGACATAAAATAAACACTCACATGAAATGACGCAGTTTTGGGTCTGAATCACCATCGGGTCTGTACTGTACAAACTAGTCCGGATCTCTAAATCACCTCGTGCGTCGAATCTTCGAATTGCCAACATAACAGGTTCATAGCGAACAAGAATCCAAATTTTCCTATTACTGGGTTCGGATCACATGAGCGAGTCTGTAACACTCTAACACATAACCATACACCTACACAGAGGGAGACTAACAAACACATACTCTCGTTGATACACATACACACGCACTGATACATACCCCTACGCATGCATATGTATTCACATACGTACCCACACTCACACACATATAGAACTCACACACACGCATATGCACGCGTGCACACAAACACATATGCACACCTACACTACATACGCACATGTACACACGCACACAAACACAGGGGGTAACCACGGACGCTTAAGTATGCTCCACACACAAGCGCGCACACAAGAATACACACACATAAATATGATATACACTCAGTACACCAACCTAACAAAGAGAGAAAAAACTGAGAGATATATTTACAGAGAGAAAGATACTCACACTGGGGAAGAAGATGTGTGCGTGCATGGAGATGACGGAGGGTGTGAATGACGTGGCCAAGCTTGGGGGCTTGCAGCGGAAACGATGGGGTTCGTCGGCATTGTTGTGTGGCTATGGTGGTGGAGATCTCAGGTAGACGAATCAACAACAATGGCATGGGGGAGAGGTTGATGGTGGCGATGATGGAGGAGGTTGCGTATCTTGCAGGAGGTGGAGGAGGCATGGGGCTCGGCGGTGGAAGAGAGGAGATGAGAGGAGCACGACGATGCTCGAAGGAGAGGAGAGGTTGCTCGGGCTCCGGCAACACTTGGGGAGGCCGTGGAGGTGTTTTGCGAGCGCATGGCCCTGGGCACGAGGAGGAGGGGGATCTCGGTGGTGTTGGCGGCCATGAGGGCTGCAGTGGAGGTGGGATGGATGGCAGCGTGGGGAGTTAAGATGGTAGGCTAGGGTTTGCTTAGAGAGATTAGCGGAGAGATGAACAGGGTGTAACGGGTTGAAGAGTGAAGGGCTCTGGGCTAGGTTTAAACAAAGGAAAAACTAAGAAGAATAAAAGAAAAAAATGAGGGGGAAGAGGGAGTTGGACTTGCGGGCTTTCGCTCATGCTGGGCTGGGTTCGGTTAGGTTTAAAATAGAAATGAATAAGGAATAAAATAGAAAATGAATTAGGAATAATAGCAATAATAATAATTTATGATGTTAATAAAATCAGTTAGTGATTAGTAGTAAATATGATATTAGTCTAAATCATATTAATTAATAACAATTACAAATTAACTCACATTAGATAATAGATAATAATTAACATGATATATATATATATATCAAAAATAACATTATTTACTATCAAAACTGGTATTGTAAAATAAATGTATTACATTCTCCCACCTTAGCAAAATTTCATCCTCCCGATAAGGAGGGGAATGATAAAGAGAAACAAAATAAAACAATTATGCTCCACGTCGCTTCTCGATGGCACCACGATTCTGATGCGCTACTCTAACTTCTGCTAGCAGCTTCAAAATAGAGTGATCGGTGTCAAGAATGAATATAGAAAAAAAAAGATTCGGGATAGAATACTGGATTCAAGAGGAAAATCAGATCACTTGAAAATATTGGGTTTGGTGGAAATATTGGAATCGGGAATGTCATAAGAGTCAAGAGATGGATACTCAAAGGAGGGACGACCAATTCTAAATGGATCAATATCATCGTGTGAATAGTATATGTATATTATTTGCAGAGTAAATATAACTCGTTTCAAGTTACAAGTAAGAATCAGGTTCGTTTTGGGTCAAACTTGGCTCTGATACAAAAAAAATCTTGTCCGCTCTGCTTCCGAAAATATACTAAAGTGGAGTCACGATGAGAGTCAATAACATATATATATGTGAGCAGAATACCCCCACTTATACATGCTAAACCTAAAATAACGTGAGCAAGCTATATAATCACTATGAAGAATCAATATCACTACAATATGATATATAATTTCTAGCACAATGATAGCATATGAATTAAGAAATAGAACAAGCACTGAATCAATGCACAAACTCATGGAATCAATAGGAATTAAGAAAGCAAGAAAAATACCGAGATAGGACGATCAAGTAAGAGAACTCTGGCTCCTCGTAAGGCATGTGATCCTCTCCAAACACTTATACTTGAATGTGCAAATCCAGAGTCATCAGAAAGTAACCTAATGTGAGTGTAAAATGAGGGAAGGTGCACATACATAAACAGTGTGTATATATCACTACAATACTGCTATAAAAATATACTGGATAAGGAGTAACATGCATAAAGTAAATAAATAGTGACGTGGATAGCACACAGTAGAGTCATGTATCAAGTCAGGTATCTTTCATTACATGCATATTCAGGTGTCAATCACAGTACAATAGATGAACACAGTCAATCACAGTACAATATAAATAGTTTATTATTATTAATTAAGTCAACGAACACCAATTGTCACCTGTAGTAGATACTCTCATACTATGCCTACTACACATGTCAACCAGGATCCTATGTTATTGAAACTGTTCGGTTGGATACTGATCGGTTGGACACATTGTCCATATTTTAGGTAGGTCTCGTACATAACCGGGACCACGGCCTTAGTTTTCAGGTGCTGAACCAGGCCGTATCACTAGGTGCTCAGTAATAGTAATAATAATCTTACTGTGAAATAGTGGAACAATAAACAGATGAGATGTCAATTATCCCCCGGGAACCCTACAGTGGAGCCCTCGGTCGGCTATGCAACCTGTATCCTATGTCACATACAAAATAAAGACGCTGTCTCCTCCATCAATTTCTTAAATCCCGGTGTAAGTTATCCAATTACATTATTACTTAATTTACTTAGATCAGTCAATAAATATTCATGCTACCTCAATTACTGGGATAAAACAGTGACAATAACTATAACAGTAACAATGTACACAGTAATCGTATACACGGTATACAGTAACAATAACAGTGGATAGTAGCAGTAGCCATGTATACGATAAACAATAAAATTGTACATAGTGTTACGATCTAACTATACCTTCACAGTAATTTTTGATAACATGAAATATATTAATACAGTCATATACTAACACTGTAACATGCAGTCTAATTCATTACTAATCAATGATCTCATCCATCTGCACTAGACTATATCAGCAATTAATCCATCAACTCATAATCTTGATACAGTCATCTTGAGCATCATATATCAAGTCCACGTCATAGTATTAGATATAGTAAACCACAATCTTAATAAACCAACAAACAGTTCTCTCATCTTTATCAATCTACTCCAGTCCTTATGTTATCAGTATATCTGAATCCCAGCCAATAGAGATGGAAACTCATAATTAACACGTGCACACAAACACACACACATCTACACACATACATAACACATGCACACTGGTTGTGGGAAAACAGAGTTTAAGGATGGTATTATCTAAAAGCTGTAATATTCTCTGATTTCTCGCAATTTAACCGCAACAGCAAGTGGCTAAGCGAGTCGAATCCACAGGGAGAAATGCGATGGAAGCTTTTCGGCATCTTTTTAAATACTAAATTGATTAAGTGGTTCTTATTTGTTTTGAGAAGAGAGAAATAAATCTATGTTTAGAAATAGGTGGAAATAAAAGAGAAAGGTAGTTTTGGTATTTTTGTTTTTGTTTCAAGAAGAAACTAAAAAGAAAGAAAGAAGATAAAAATGGACTTACCCCTTTGGATAACTGCTTACCTTAGACCGTAGGCGATGGTTTACCTAGAGTTGGAGGCGATCAAAGCATAATCTATAAGATTGAATCCGGTTTGTCCGTATTAGATCATCAAAACTTAAAAGCAAGCATTAAATAAGAAAGACTACGAAAGCAAATATATCATTATGAACTATCAATGACACTCATAAAAGTGAGGCAATCCTATGCTTGAAGATTCATATAGATAGCAGTCGTACACAAGAGGGAAAATACCAAGAAAAACAAGAAGAAAAATAAAGCAAACCTTTGAATAAAGTGAAAAACTATGAAAGAAAGGAGAAATATTCATTGATGTCACTTTAGATACATCCCTTCTCTCTCTTACTCTCAAAAATCTCTTCTTTAATCTTGGTTTACAAAGAAACAGAAAAAGAAAAGCTTAAACTAAACTAATCTAAGACCCTATTTTTTTATCTCTACTTGGAGATACTTTTTTATAAGAGATTTCAGCTCTTTAAATAGGCCTCAAAGTTAATTACAATAAGATACATATTAGAGTTTTAACTCAATCCCAATTCGATATGGAGAATTCAATTTTTGAATTGATCTGCAGCAAGTTGGCGTGTTAATCACTGAATATGACTCATCCGACAACTGAACTGAAAATAGTGGTCAACATTAAAATTGTAGCCCTTTAAGCCCTCTTCTGTATCATCTTGAATCATCTAATTTGAATTTATGTGGCAAGAGTTATAATCAAAATACTAAAAGATGTTCTGTCTAAATTTGAGTCTAAATAGATTTAGAACTCTGAATTTAATTTGAATTTCCTTTTAAACTTCAAATAGGATTTCCAAATAAGATTGTTTTAAATTCTGAATTAATTGAGCTCTTTTGAGCTTTTAGGCTTCTTTCTTCTCTCTTATTTATAAAAGCCTGCACAACAGTAAGCAAAAAGAGGATTAAATAGCATTGTTTATTAAAAATAAATGTGAGATTATGGTGGAAAATATGCAAAATTGATGAGTAATTACACTCCCACGCCTATCTTTTGCTCATCCTCGAGTCAAAACAAAAAGAAAAAAGAATAGCTAAACTAATTTTAACTCACTTTCGTAGGAATCCTGATTGCACTTAGCACATGTAACAAGCCATTAAACCTCCAGGTTATCCCTGGAGAATGAGTTTTGTCTCATAAGAGTTTTGAGTGAATTATGAAGGTACACCTAGAGGGGGGTGAATAGGTGTACAGCTAATCTAATGAACTAAATGCAGAAATTAAAACTAATTGCTACAACACTTAATGCAACCAACGAGTGTAGCCGAATTCCCGGTGAAGGGCTCTAGACTAACTCCTCTTGATTTCTCTGAATAAGAGTTGAGGCGCTATATGAAGCTCTCGTGGTTAAGCACAAGTGAGGCACACACAAACAAGCCAAGCATATAATAATGATATGACAATATGAAAGATGTAAGGCACAAATAAAGAGAGAGAGTTTAGAGTCAATGGATCAAACACAAACAACGAGATTTATTTCGAGGTTCGAGCACCGAGCTCTACGTCCCCGCCTTCACCGAGAAGGATTTCGAATCCACTAACTTGTCCACCTAGGACTCCCACACAGGGAACCTCCACCGAGGATTTTGGGGCAATACAATAACCAGGAGTATCGAACTTCTCTCTCAACTAATACAACCTCCACCGAGGCAACACAAACACCACCTCACATAAGAGGGGTAGGCCCTTAGCCAAACAACCACAATCCACCTCACACTTGAGGGATAGGCCCGTAGCCAACACCAACTCCACCTCACACTAGAGGGAGTAAATCACAATCTCAACCTCTCACAAGAGGGAGCTAACTACAATCTCAACCTCTACCAAAGAGTGAGCTAACCACCACTCCAAATCAACCTCTACCAAAGACGGATACAACAAATAAAAGGAGGGTAACAACTAGGTGGTCTATCTCGACCACAAACAACTTCTTTTTCCACAAAACAAAAGATCCTATAGAGAGGATAGAATGATTGCTCAAGTGTGAAAATCAAGATGTTTTGAAAATCAAATAACAAAGAAGAATACTTGGGAAAACACTTGTAATATGATAGAAATGAAGATCTAAAGCAATATCCCAAATCCCTATTTTTCTTTGATTTTTCCAAACCCTTGAAAACAAAATAAAGATGAAATCTTTAATCTCTACAACACTTTTGAAAACTTGTAAAAACACTAGAGAGTATAGAAAATTTTTGCCTCTAAAAACTTATCAAAACAGTCCCCTAAATGGGGTATATATAGCCCCCATACAAAACTAGCCGTTGGGGCTGTTTTCAGCCCTGACGGCTGGCGGTCGACCTGCCGGTCGACCGCCAACGGTCAAAAAAGTGACCGTTGGGGCAGCGGTCGACCGGCCCGGTCGACCGAGACCTGGAACAGAGAGCAGAGCTCTCTGTCGGTCGACCGGCCCGGTCTACCGGGGCTTTCCAGAGAGCAGAGCTCTCTGGACGGTCGACCGTCCCGCTTGACTGGCCCTCCAGCCAAACAGACGTGCATATCTTGTGCACGTCGGTCGACCGACTCAGTCGACCGACTCCTAGCTCGGTCGACTGGTCCGATCGACCGGCAGAAGCCAGAACAGGGATTTCATGACAGAAAACTTGGTTTTTATTTACCTATAAAATCCCATAAATCTTCTAAAATTCAACAAAAATAGTTTTATCATAATACATTGATATAAAAACTTGTGTAAAAAATTTCAACACAAATTTCAAACTTTTTGAACCATTTTTGTGACTTACAAATATTGCCGAAAACCAAAATCCGTATTTTTCCAAACTTGGATTTTTCAAATGAAAATTCGTTTTATCCAAAACTCATCCAATGCAAAAACATGATACTCAAACACTTTTAGGCAACTTGCATATGGACATAAGTCCAATATACATGAAACATATATATATTCATGTTTTTGACTTTAATTCCAAAATTATGTTTTGTAAAAATACCATAACATCAAAACTCATGAATAGGCATATCAAAATAAGTTTGTCTAAGATATGAAGCATGCATGTATATAGAACATATCTAATATACATTAAACCATGTAAACTTGTTTTGAATCTTATCTATTCATGAAAAATCAAATATCGGTTAAACCAAAAACCGAAAACCGATAAACATGAAAACTTAAACAAGTGTGTGTTGTGAACTTGAGCATATCACACTATCTAGTCTTTACAAATGGATCTAAAACAAAATTAAACTATGTACCGAAGTCTTCTTGACGAACTCTGTCTTCAAGCCGATTCGATCCAAACCGTGATCCTCCAAGCTAGACTCCAACGAGTGCTAAATATGATCTTTGACGCTCGGGCTCTTGAATCACCATGTGAAAGGCTTCAAAACTTCTTTGTTGAAGCTAATCACTTACTAATATCTTGGTTAAGGATCTGAAACTAAACATCACAAGATTATTAGTAAACATAACTACATGAGTTAATCATCATCAAAACTAGAGTGGAAGGCCTCTGGGCCAACAAATTATACCCACAAAATCTGGTAAAAGAAATAATAGATAAGAAAAGACTAAGATACAAAGAATAACCGAAAATAAGGATAACTGAAAAAATAAAGAAAAAGAAAAAATTTCTATATTTCACAATAAGTAGTCACTAGCAATTAAAATCATAAGTTTCCAACAAGTTTAAGCATAATCAAGTTCAATCATAAAATCAAGAAATCAAATATCTTTCTTTAGAGATTTAAATTCAATATTTTCACGTCAATCTTCCTAAGTCTTCCAATCTGATGCATCTTTGTGTAAGTGAAATTAGTCTTAGCTTGGGAATATTTAATTTAAACTTCAATTTTTAAATAAATATATATATATATATAATAATTTTTTTATAGAAGTTTGAAGTATTACCACTTCGTTGTCATTTAAGCACTTCTTTTTTTTTAATTTGTATAACTCATCTAATTATTTTGTGTAAATATCAAGACTTCTTGAGGCTCTAATACTTAACTATTTGATTATTAAATGTGCTAATACATATACTATATTTATATATAATTTTTTTCTAAACTTACATAATTAACTTAAGCACAAATACTAAGATTTGTTTAGACCAAAGCACCTACCTAATCAATAATTAGATTTGTTTGTTTTGCATACATATATATGTAATTTTTTTATACTATATATTCAAAATATGCTAAGCTATCATCATCATCCCAGCATAAAACTTATGTGTATGTGTATATAAGATGCATAATCATATCAACAAATTTTAGATGTTATTTACTTTTCAAACGTTTTTATCTGTTAGTCAAAAATTATAGATTCTTTCAAATTGATCTTACCATAAAAATTTCAAACTTTATTGGATTCTTAATTCTTTAAAAAACTAGTTATACTTTTTGCAAAATATATATTTTTTTTACTTTGAAAAAAATCTATGTTAATAACTAAACTATGTTAACTATGTTAGTGAAACCCTCCCCCACATCTATCTCATGCATTGTACCCAATATGTGAGTGAATGCATATATGCATGAAATAAAATGTAAAAAGATACATAAAAAACTCATTATAACTGACTCGACTAGCTAAAAGAAAAATAAAAAGTTGCACAAAAGAAAATACAACAAATATGTACAACTTTATGTCTCCCTCATACCTAGATCTTTCTAGGTCTATTTCCTCGAACTTTAATTCCATTATTCCAATGAGTTATCTTCAATGGTGAAATTGGAGAGGTCAATTTTTTGTTTTCTTAGTTCCCATCTTCTCCAATTTATTTTTCACTTTCCTCTATCTCCTCCTACTCTTCTTCTCATTTTTTTTCCTCACAGATTTATCATTACCATACTGCCTAGAAATTTAAGTTCATCCTCAGACATTACCTTAAAACTTGAATCAATAATTACTTTAGGAGGTGTGTAACTGATCAAAGTATCCATAATTGATTCATCCAAATATATGAGTTTCTCTTCAAAACGGTTTTCAAAAATTTGATCAATTCAAGGTTCTTGAATTATATTTTCAAATGTTTGATATTAATTGACTCATCGAAAGTGAAGATACTCAAATTAAGTTTCCTTTTTTCAAAGGGAACTCTAAATTTAAGATCATCAGCATATGTCTTCTCACTCCTATGATCCCACTCATCCTTAAACAATTCATTAAGAAAAAATGGCTCATCATCCATGCATGCATTCTCACAATTGTGCTCCATTTTTTCAATTTGATCTAAAGAAATCTTTTACTTCTCAATACTTGTCTTTTCTCAAAATTTAGGAAATTCATCCTCATATTTCTCTTGAAGCAAAAGTACATCGTTATCACCTTTATCCTCACCATAAGATTCGACTTTCTCCACATAATGTGCACGTGTAGCCAAACAATCTTGAATCACTTTTTCTAAAAGCTAAGTTATCAAGTATACACACTTCATGCACATGTGTAACTTTTTCAACAGGCATGTTAATGTGATCATCGATTTGCTCGTTGGATTTCAAAGTTTTAAATTTGTTCGCTTCATGAAAATGAATGTGCTTTAGAATTGAAGATTTTGGTCTAGGAACAGATTGAGTGCTCTTGATTGAATGAGTGGACATGTTGATGTGCTCTTGAATTGACATACGTCGAGTCAGTTTTGGATCAAGAACAGGTTGAGTAGAAAATTAATCATTCTTTTTCTCAATAGCTAACTCAAATTGAGGGGGAGATAGATGCATGAGACCAATTGAATTGAGAATAAATTAATCATTCTCTTTCTCACTAGCTAACTCAAATTGAGGGGGAGATAGATGCATAAGAGACCATTGAATTGAGAATTAGCATGTGATTGGTCCCATGAAGCATCCAAATAATTTCAACACCCAAATTCGAAATTTGATGAATAGGGTTGACTCGTAAGTCCTTGATATGTGTGGAGTTGATTTGGACCTAATTCTAATGAATACCCTATCAAAGGACATTGTTCTGAAGGATGAGATGAGTTATGAGAGTAATGACACCAAATGGGAGGGTAAGACGTAAAAGATGGGATAGTGGGTTGGATGTAATCATGAAAGATTGGAAGAAAGGTTGGTGGATGGAAACGAGGGTCTGGCATATAGAATGGACCGAAACCAAATGAATGTGGATAGGCCATGTGAAAAGGGAATTTTTTTTTTTTTTATGAATTTTTTTTTTGGTGGTGAACTGTTTTTTGTTAACCTAAGTGTAACTAGGTTTATCAACCACACTTGCATGCAAATCAATAAAAACAATATCACCAGTCAAATGGGGAAAAAAAATCAACCAAGCCTATTCTAAGGTAGACTTAGACCTAAACGACTCCTAACTGTAGGCTGTCAACATGAGGTATATTGCAGCAATCAAGGAAAGAGGAGAATCAAAAGTCTACAGCCTAGGAATGAGAAGCTGTCGAGCCATTTATGCAGCTGGAATGTGAAACAGTGCCAGTTCCAGGTTCTAATGCGACAGAAGAGGAGCAATTTGAGCAGATCAGACGATAAGCCAACTTAAGAGGCGTAGCAAGGGATGGCCGGGTGCTCAAGGAATGCTGTGCAAGATCAGGCATTAATCAGCCTAGCCAATGGAAACGAAAAGATGAAAAAGCAAACACTGACCCTATCCGAACTTCAAAGTGGCTGGCAGGAGTTACAGGTGATCCCATTTCCAAATGTGGAACTGGGATTCAGCCCAAGAGAGCAACGGCTAATGTAACTGAGCAACCTCAATCAACTGTGCCCAAGGAATCAGAAGTACGCTGTCGGTTGCATGACAAAGATGCACTTTTAACTGACAAACTCCAACAAAAACTCGAGCGCCTAAACCCTTTCGTAGAACAAACTTCCCAAGAAAAGCAAGCTGATCATGCCGAACCAACTGTGCCCACAGATTCCGACGCAGGGTGTTTGCCAAATCAGAAAGATACACCTATCACTAACGAACTTCTTGAAAGGCTTGAGAGGCTAAAGCCTTTTGTATAACAAGCTTCCCTGGACCGGCAGGTTGGTCAGCCCCAACCAACTGTGCCCAAGGATGCACGATGTCGGTCACATCTTTCTGATTCACCTGAAACTGATCGGCTTCAAGAAAAATTCAAAAGGCTGAAGCCGTTTGCAGCACAAACTTGGCAGGAACAGTCAGTCCCTCCACTTGCAACTATACCCTTTGGAGATTCCTGGCTTGATCCATGCATCGAGTTTGCCTTCAAGACTCTTACTAGTGATTTTCTAATTTTAGAGGATGTTGCCACAATACAAGATTATTTCAATAATCAGCTCATTTCATCTGAAAGCCTGAATGCAAGTGCTGGATCAATTCCTTTAGCTTTGGATGGTCCCTGTCTGAGAAATGGGAAGGTGTAGAAAAATTGTCAACAGAATAGAGGGCTGAACCACTAATTTCTCATCACAACATCGAAGGAAAACTATGTAAAACTATGCAAAGAATACTGTTCCGTGATGTCGGACAATTACATGTGCAGTAAATGGAATTGTAACATATGAAACTAGTGGCAGTATTCGAGTCCTGATTGCCCTGAGACTGTCATCGATGTGGTATATTCAGGTATCACTGTAGGCTGCAGCTGTGGGAGGCATTAACCAGTGGGGAAAGAGTAATGTTCTGTGGTAAATTTATTTTCATATGAAAGCTCACCGTAGGCTTTGAGTAGCTAACATTTTCATTTGGGTCGAGAGTTGATTTTCTGTTATGATCTTTACTGAGTCACTTCAACCTCCAAAGACTACAACCTCCAAAGACTATTTAGAATTTGTCTAGCATTCTTGTTTTGGAAATAAAGCCAAATATAAGCTACTAATATCTAAGATTCAAGAAAATGTGAACAAGCAGTGGATGTGACTCCAGTTAAAATCTCCTTGAGTTTGAAACTAGCATCATAAATATCATCCCTCTCAATAGTTTTATGAGGGTAAGATACTTGAGGCTGTTCTGAAAATAAACTGGATAGGTTTCTTATATTCGTAAACTTTTGTCTTTATGACTCCATCCAAGACATGACCAAGTGACTGGAGCTGGCTTCAATCACTTAGCCAGATTGGTTCCAGCCACCATAGCTCTCTTCAGCATCGTAGCTTCTCGAGCAGGTTTCCTGACACGAGAATATGTTGTTAGTGAATTTCCAGGCTTCCTTCGTAGCTTAGCAGAGTAACCCAAAAGAAACAAAAAACGAGAAGAAGAAGAAGAAGAAGAAGAAGAAAACAGAGGCAGTGTAAGTGCTATTACAAATTCTTTTAGAGTTTATCGTCTGATGCATGTGGACTCGTTATACATTTCCAAACTAAAAGAAATGCACTTCACTCACTATTGATGTTGGAAGTTTAGAATAAAACTAGGACTAAGCATCATGAAAGTAGCAATCATGTTTTGTTCACTGATTTTCTAGTTAATTGGCAATCAAACAATATTGATCATTCTACCTTTAAAAATAAAGAGTTGAGCTTTCTAATTAGAAGACTTAAGTTGGAGATTAAACTTTATGTGTTCTTCAAACATCAATATATATGATTGTTTTCGTTTCTAATAAAGGTATTCACCTGCAACATCTTTAAGGCATGCTTTTACGTCAATTGTTGAAGTAGAAACAGGCTCAGGGAGCCTATATAAACAATGACATCAAGTATCAACCACCAACAATTTTTTTTTTAAGAAAACATGAACGATCTTGCATAACAAAAGAATTTACAGATCTATGTTTGATTATGTCAGGCACAATGTCCAGTAGAATATACAAATCGAGACAAGGTTCACAAACCTAAAGAAACTTATGAAATAGGAAGAGTATAGACTTCAGATTATGATGATGGTGAACTGAGATATAACACTTGGTACAAAGTTTTCATGAAGATTAGATGAACAATAGAACATAATAAGACACGATTGAGATGAAATACCTCCGGAGTAAAGGTAAAACCGACTTTAATTTCTCCCTTATATTCCTCATCCTTGACCACGTTATAGACGGTCAGAGGGAGGCTTCCTTCAGTAAACAGTGGTTCTAAAGAAATCCTGGAAAGCCATATTTATAGAAGATCAAAAATAATAGAAGCATAAACTGACATAGACTGGCATTCATATATACACAATTTATAACTGTTTGGTAGTTAACAGCTATTGCCATCAATTGTGTCATGTGTATACTGGACGCAACATATATCACAAAGAAACTTACTCCGCTTCCCCTACGAAATCATCTTCGTTGCCTGAATCGCTGTCCATGAGCCTTATTTTGAATTCTGAAACATTGCTTGAAACAGTGAACACGAAACTCTCATTCCACTCAGGTTCACATCCTTTACCTGCACCAACCAATGGATCCACATATTAACAGATAGAAGCTAATGATTGCTCCAAGAGTTGCATGTTTGATAGTAACAAACCTCCTGCAACAAAATACTTGGCAAAAATTTGCCGAGTTCCTATAATGCACTGTGATTTAGATCGAAGTAATCTGATGCTACAAGTTTGAATACATGGTTATGCTTGTCATATGCTGTAGGGTAAACAAATTTGAAGTCTATAATGAAGATTCCTTAAAATTCTCTCCTCGAAATAGAAAAGAATCGTTAATATGCAGGGCTAATGATAACAATATATATTTTTCTTTTCAGAGAATTATGAAAACAATTTTAGATCTAGAGAAAAGAAACAAGGGTTCCCCTCAACTTTATTACTGTGTTTCTAAAATCCATGACCATGACTAGGCATCTAATATTGTTTTTGTGATAAAAACGTGAGGTAAGAACCCCTGGTGTTTCATTAATAACTTAACGAAACATTCTATAGTAGTCAAAATCTGACCCCATTTGAGATGGTGACACGTGTCCCTCACCATCAGAGCTCTCATCCGAAGTCCATGTTATATCTGACCCCCTTAGATCCTCTCCGCTCTCAAGATTTCTTTGTTCCGAAGACTTAAGCTTCAAGCCAAGTAGCTCCAGCAACAGTTCACCCTCGATCTCTGCCGACGGTCACGCCACCATATATTCCTCCACGTTCATAATGTGTAACGCCACTCAACGTGGGCAGTTATGGAAGTAAAGGATTTCCCTGCATGCAATCCCAATAAGCTCACACCACTGATCACGGTCGTTACAACAAGTTGACATATGCAAATCGTTCAGTTACGAAGATTTTGCCCACACCATTTGTTCAGTTGAAGATAAGTGAACCTCGTCTTCCAACGAAAGGGGAGACTTTTGGATTCCTGAACCTCATGACTTCTAGATAACCTCCTGAGACTCATCTTCTAAATTTCTATAATTCTTATAGTTTGAGAATAATAGTGAAGCTCTTTCCTCTCTCCGTGGTTTTTCCAATTAAAGATTTTCTCGTAAAATCCTGTGTGTCTCCCTTTTCTTTGTTGTACTTTATTTGCATGCTATACTCCATCTTACTTCATCTTTCTCTTATGGTGACGATCAACCGTCCAATCAATTGTGGCGGAAAATCACCATCACAAATCGGTGCTTTCATTGAAATTTGAGTCCCTGCACTCAAGATCTCTCTCTCAATATCTTTCTCAAAAAACCTTCCTCAAAAAGTCTCTTCGATAACACCGATGGCCCCAAGAAAGCAAATTGTCAAGCTCAACGGTGCAATATTTAAAGGCAAGGCCATCAGAACCATTTGAGGCACGGTCCCCCTGCCTGTCGTCGCTCAACCGCGCACTTCCGAAGACACTGCCTCCTCACCTCAAGGGAGGCTGTCAATCCCCAACCATCCGACAACTGAAAGACCAGCTCTTTCAGATATTCGCCGACATGAAAGAGCAAATGAAAGAATAACAATTCCAATCAGATCGTGATCAGAAGAAGGCGGCTCTCGACCGCGAGAATGCCTTCTGTGAACAGGAGGCATTGAGGTAGCACAACAACCAACTCCAGACTTAAATCGCTGCCCTCTAGAACACCTCGACGCCAACGCAATTGGAGAGCAAAACTGAAATTGGAGAATCTCCCGACATCCGGACCCTCGACGAATTGATCCAAAAATGGATCAAGGAGGCTAAGTTGCAGTTCGACAGCTAATCAATGCTTTCAACTGTCAAAGTCTCTGACTTTTCTCTCTTCAACGAGATCCTGGAGTGCGAATTTCTAAAGAAATTCTTGACTCCAACATTTGACTACTACTCCAGAGTGAGCGACTCAGTTCAACACATCAGGGATTTCCGGGACAAGATGGTGATACTCCGACAATGATCTGATCACGTGCCCCACCTTCCCTTCCAGTCTAAAAGATGTGGCCTCAGATTGGTTCTACTCCCTACCTCTGCATTCTCTCTACAACTTCGAGGAGGTGTCTGAAGCGTTCCTCACCCAGTACGCATATTACCGGGAGACTAAGAGGAACAACCATCATCTTCTCATCGTTAAGGTGAGGTAGAACAGCAACCTCAAACTTACATCGGCTACTTTCAGAGCCAATTGGCCAAGGTCCTCAATTGCGGTGAAGACGTCTCTGCACTCGCGTTCATCAGCAGGCTGTAAGTCTTTCACCCCCTATATAAGTATCTTCTGAAGCGTAACATCATCCGGATGAGCGAGATACTATCCCGAGCTCAGCCCTACATCCAGTTGGAGGCAATAAAGACTTCCTCTAACTCTCACCGAACCTGCTCCGAGCCTACCAGCCAAAAGAGCAATTCACTTCGCTCAGATTCCCCATCAACAAAGTCTTCACACCATCAAGATCAACCCTGGGTCAGGCGTTTGAGACCCATCCAGTACGACCCCCCCCGCATCCCGGAGCAGAATAGTACTGCTTCTATTATGACGGTAAGGGACACAAGATCATCCATTGTCGGAACATCTGAAAGTACCTTGAAGAACTCATCCACCAGGGCTTTCTCAAGGAGTATGTCCTCACACCCAAAGCAGTCTCTGGATTCGGAGAGTCAAGCGCTCTACGTCCTCTCCAACAATAGCATGTGATCATCTAATATAAGACAATCGAGTGATCTGCTTGTACCTCTCTATACAGGGCAGTACCCCGATACATAACCCCTGTACTTTTACTTCCATTGCATTATCAAATAAAATTATATTTGGCCCTTAACCATTTTCAACTACTCTGCTCGGAGTCCAATGCTTGCACGCTCCGTTATGGGTTCCACCCCTGCTTAGGGATGGCAACGCAAGCAACCGCCTACGGGCTCCCCTAAGGCAAATGTACCTTTGGTAGTTTTTCTCTACCAAGTGTGAAACACAGACGTCAGCTTACGAACTCCCTCAGGCGAATGTACCCTTCGTTGTTTCTCTCTACCAAGCGTGAAACACAAATGTCAGCCTACGGGCTTCCCTCAGGCGAATGTACCCCTCGTATTTTCCCTTTACCAAGCGCGGAACACAAATGACGGCCTACAGCTTCCCTCATCTGAACCTACAAGCGGATCCTCAATCGAATGTACCTTTGATAGTTTTCTCTATCAAGCGCGGAACACAGACGCCAGCCTTCCGACTTCCATCATCCTACGGACATTTGTACCCGTGGTAGTTCCCTCTGTCGGGCGCGAAATACAAACGCCAGCCTATGGGCGGATGAGGTCCAAACTAGATCATCACTCTGCTGCGAGTCCTACCCTCCTCAGAGTAAACGCATCCAATCTGTCGATGAGTCACACCCCCACATCAAGTCCATACCAAGTTCACAGCTCCACTGATGGGCAAAGCCCCCACTCGGAAGCAATTGTGAACTTAGCTCCGCTGCTAGGTTCCCCCACTCGGAGGCCCAATTCTGCTATTTGGATTCCCCCTCGGAACATG
Source organism: Agave tequilana (assembly GCA_038442645.1). NCBI lineage: Eukaryota > Viridiplantae > Streptophyta > Magnoliopsida > Asparagales > Asparagaceae > Agave > Agave tequilana. The sequence goes on from JAVJIF010033597.1 coordinate 139,266, forward strand.
GTTCAAAGTCGTAGTCTCACTCGCCGACTCAGCGGGTACTAAGACGCATCGTTCGCGGCGTCTGATTGGTCTCGAATGATACACGCAAAATTCAACATAAAAAGCTCAAAAATTCTGAAAAATCACGACAAATCTTTAAAAAAATATAAACATCAATATTATGTATCACATGTCTAAAACATATCACCTAATACACTCAACATAAAAAGAGAGGGTGAGACTCGGTCTCAGTCTCTCTCTCTCACTCTCACTCTCTCTTTCTCTTTCTTTCTGTCTAACTCACTTTCTCTCCCTCTCACATATCTCACTCTCCATATCTCCCTCTTTCTCTTTCTCTCTCCCTCTATCTCACTCCTTGTTTTAAATATCGGCCGAGTCGATCGAGATATCGTCCGATATCTCCTTTTTTGCCTGTTGTTGATATGATATGGGAAAATCGTTCGCCATATCATTTGCAGCAAAAAATGGCCGATATTTGAAATATCAGCTAATAAATTGCCCGATATTGCCCTATATATCGACTGATATGAAATAACTTATTTATTGCACGACTGCGTGCAAATGTACATTATTTTTCACAGTCTCTGCATGCATATTACATCATTCTTATTAGGCAGATGATATCACAGATACTAAACCAACTTTTAGTTATCAATATTTTATTATATATAGTGTTCAATATGAATGCCTGATATGTGCTCGTATCTCCGATATCTCTCCCGATATCTGATATTCAATATGAAAAAACTCCATCCGATACGATCCTGATATCCGATATTTAGAACCTTGATCTCACTCTATGTCCATAGTCCCGATCTCTCTCTCCCTCTCTCTCTGTCCAAATCTCAGAGAGGGAGAGAGAAACAGAGAGAAAGATTGAGAGAAAGGTAAAACAGAGAGAAGGAAAGAGATATAAGCGAGGGGGGAGAGAGACAGAGGGGGAGAGATCGGGAGAGAGGGGAGACAGAGAGAGAAAGAGAGATCGGCAATGATAGGCAGTCAGGCGACGATGATCGGTGACGACGATAAGCAGGCGGGTAATGACAACGGGCGAGCCTTAGATCCAGAATGGGTTAGTTTGGTTTGTTTTTTTCTTTTTATAAACTGACTAGGGGCTGACTCGGGTCTAACTCAATCGAGTCAAATCGAGTCATATCGGGACTCGGCCAAGTCGACTGAGTCATACCCGAGATGGCCCTGAATCGATCTATTTCCTCCATAAAGATCGAGTCGTGTCTCGTTCTCGGGTCGGCAATGGCCGTTCCGGGGACAACTCAGCCGAGTCAAGAGCAGCTCGGTCGAGACTTTGAACCCTGACTCGGAGGTCCGGATTGTTACTCTATTGTAGGTCTTACCCCCTGCTTGGAGTAGACACATCCAATCTGTATTTGGGTTGCATCCGCACATCAGGCCCCTTTCCAAATTTGCAAGTAAACATTCAGGAGAGCCTATAATTGCACGAAACATATAGTATATACATGAGGGTTTTCTTGTTTGGTTATTCCCTCGACGTAATAGTTTCATGTGATTAGAGGTTAGAGAGATCAATGATTTCGAGAAAGTGAGATCACACATACATTTGTACCCTGGTAATTTTCCTCTATCGGGTGCGGAATGTCAGCTACGAGCACCCTATGTTTTGGGTCCTGCCCCCATTTGGAGTCGTTACTCTTCTGCAGAGATTCTTCACCATGTTCACTGCTTCACTGATGGGTCAAATCCCTACTTGGAAGTAAGTGTGAATTTAACTCTATTGCAGAGATTTCCCTCTCTCTATTGCAGAGATTTCCCTCACTTGGAGGCCAAAAATTTGCAGGTATCATTGATGAGACTACCCCCACTCGGAAACAACGCCTCAGGCTTACCATGTCAATCCCAAGACAGATCAACCACACTAATAATAGAGATCAGCACATCGAAGAGACGTGATCATATCAATTCTGAAAGGACAACGGTAAATCAAAGCAGGCAAGATCTAAACAAACATTTTATTTCAAAGAAATTTATATATGTTTTACTTCAAAAAGTCTTTCCATTCTGAATAATTCCTTCAATACATATTTGATTACATCTAACAAAAGCAATATAAAGCTCCATTATACCTCTGTGTTTATATTTAAAAAAATACAGATGATCCCGCTCTGATCCCTTCATCCATTACTACATCTAGCCACACCTTCAAACTCTGAGAACATATCCTCCGGAGAACGTCAGTCAGAAGGCACGGACTCATTGCTCATGCCACTGCCCAGAAAATCTCGGAAAAAGCTCTGGGAGGTTTCTTCACAAAAATAAGAGATCCTCTAGATGAAAGATCTTCTCCTCTCCGTCTGGAACACGCCTCTAAGAAAATCAAACCGGAACTGCCATTCTCTGTGCACTTCAACAAGGATCCCCAAGAAGCCCTCCAGACATCCCAGGCTCCAACAAGACACGCGAGACAGTGATGTCTAATCAAAATAAAAACCTAAGATAGTGATGATATCACACCACATTCCTATGCTCCGAAGAAGGGATTTGGCTCTGAAAGAGAGAGTGTTCCATCAGCGGAGCCCCAATAAACTATATTGCACAGACACAATATTGAAATGGACATGGCATGCGGACACATGACGAATTCTTATAAATACACGACACATGTGTCTGACATGTGTGTCCAACACGTGTGTCTGACACAACACGGCTTCATGATAGAAGTGTACGTGCTACATAGCCAAAAAAATACCCCACTATCTCTTTCTATTGCTCGCCGCTGAAAAAGAATCCCCAGGCAAGAGACATCGATGTCCGAGCAGACTGAAGCCTGAAAGACATGACTGGATGGCTGTGAAATCGTATTAGCAACCAGAACTGTCCAGGACAAGTATCACTTCAGATCGGAGCCTAACCTCCACCTATCACCCTCGGCAACGGCACCCTATCATGACACCTAATATATTTTAATAGGTTCATCACGATAATTAATGGATCGCACCAACCAGTCTCCCGCATGACGAGAGCCCCGACCATCAGTTCCTCCATCTTCATCCTCTCCCTTTCCTTCCTCCGTCTGATGAAGGAGAAAAAAGACATGGCGATCCAGCAGAACAAAAAAGAGGAGTTTTGAGCAATGATTTCTTTTGAGAAGATAGCAAAAGTGATTTTCATCCAAGGGTTTCATTCTATTTATAAATGGAAGAGAAGTTGAACCAACTCCAATTCAAATTTTCAATCTCCGAAAAGCTGGTTCACATCCCAAAATTGTTGGTCAATCGAATCAGCAGAAGATCAACCATCGCATCCAAAACACGAAACTCTATCTCCAGTCATTATATCTCCTAGATTCGAAGAGACACAAGATCTGATCCCAGAGAAATCTAGCCAACCGATGTGACAGCTGGCAGCTAGTTGTACATCCTGCCATTAAATCCTGAAGATTCGCATTTATGATCTAAATTCTCGTCTATCCATGAACATCAAGATGAACCTAAGGCATGAAAAGGTCTCATACCAACTCTCTTCCGACTTCCAGTCAATAGGCTCCACCAGTTGAAAGAGCGGGAGCATCTGTAGTGGTCAAAATCTGACCCCATTCAAGATGGTGACACGTGTCCCTCACTTTCTAATTCTCCGAGGTACATCGGAGCTCTTCTCTGAAGTCCATGTTGTACCCGATCTCCTCCACATCCTCTCCGCACCGAGGATTCCTCCATTTTGAAGACTTCATCTCTGAGCTAAGTAGCTCCAATAACATTCACTCTCGATCTCTACCGACGATTACGCCACCATATATTCCACGTTCATAACGTGTGACGCCACTCAACGTGGGCAGTTATGGACGGTGAAGGATTTCCCTGCTTGCAATCCCAACAAGCCCGCACCACTGTATGTGGTCGTTACAACAAGTCGATATGTACAATGTAGTTACGAAAATCTTGGCTGCACCATTTGCTTAGTTGAGTATAAGTGAACCTCGTCTTCTAACAAAAAAGGAGACTTCTAGATTTCTGAACCTCAAAACTTCTAAACAACCTCTAGAGACTCATCTTCTTAATTCCTATAATCCTTGTAATATGAGAATTATAGTGAAGCTCTTCCCTCTCACCGTGATTTTTCCCAATTAAGAGTTTTCACGTAAAATCATGTGTCTCTCTATCTTTTTTGTGTTGTGCTTTGTTCGCGTGCAATACCCCATCCTACTTCACCTTTCGCTTGTGGTGAGGATCGACCATCCAATCACTTATGACGAAAAATCACCATCATACATTCCTAAGCTAGAAGAGTACAGACATGCATGGAACACTCCTCATACACAATTTGATCCTTCAAAAGAAAAACTAAAAAGAAAAAAGAAAAACGAAACCACGAGAACGGCCCCAGCGAAATAGTGGCTTTTCCCCTCCACCGCAGTTGCGTCGTTTGCAGCTTAGACCTGTCCAACACTTGTCTAGATCACCCGTCAGCACCGTCGAGACATCTGCAGCTAAGATTTGATCATTCCGTGACCGTATCCCCTCACCACCGAAATTGTGGCATCTCCCCCCGACATCTGCTGCTCAAAATTGGCCATCCCTTGGTCGGTTCATCGATACGGTATCTGCTGCTCAGATCCGGTCATCTGATGACCCGATCCCCCACCATCACAGCTGCGACATAACATCAGGTCACCTCCGGCTGGTCACCCTCATTCAAATTACTCTCGCTGGCTCTTGTCGGATCTGAAAGCTCTATCAAAAACCCTACTCTCGTCAGCCCTTGCCCGAATCTGAGAGCTTTGCAAAAACCCCTTAATCTCTGACGATAAGGCTGGCCGGCTTCCTCCACTCGCTTTTCACCTGGACAGGTGAAACCACCCGGAAGCAAAAGATCACCACCATTGACGAAAAATCAGCGTGCTCAATGGTGTCTTCATACTTGCAAAACATCCCTGAACACCCTTGTGGGAAATCTAAAGTTCTCCCTCAAAACCTTCTCAAAGATCTCCACCGCCGTCTCGCCATAGAATGGCACGTTCTCGGCCAGCCTCACATAAAAGATCACCCCCGTGCTCCAAACGTCCACCTTCTTATATTAACCACTGCCACCACCTCCGATGCCACGTAGTACGGAGTTCCCACAATGCCCCTCACCCCTTCTTGTCCCAAAAACCTCGGCCGATTTCCAAAAACCTCAGCCGATTTCCAAAAACCACCAGCTTCAACCGATCTTGATCGTCAAACAAAACATTATCAAGCTTGAAGTCCCGATGTGGAATCCCTTTCTGGTGGCAGATCACAATCGTCTCCATCAGTGGGGGTAGGATCATAGCCACCTCTGACTCCGGCAGCGGAGCGAAGGCGGAGATGCGGTCAAAGAGGTCGGGATAGGTGCAGAGGTCGAGGACGATGTGGATCATGTCCTCATCCTCATAAAAGGAGTGGATGTTGATGATGCTAGAGTTTCTAGTGGCGACAATCTACGTGAGCTTGGCCTTGCACTCGACAACATAGCACGCCATCAAGAGATCCGTTAAGTTCGCGCCAGATCTGTTATCACCGCCTTGGCCAACTCTGTCCTCACCGCGCTCGTCGGCTACGTCCTCGCCGACCTCGGCACCGGGCCCGAATCTGGCTAAACTCCATGCCAAGGCCAAATCCGGCCACTCCTTGGCTGGATCTGGCTTGCCAGATACGGCTGGATCCGAAGGCTCACGGTTGGATCCGGTCAATCCAATGGAAAAAGAAAGAAAGAAAGAAAGAAAGGAAAACTTGTTAGATTTGGATCTTGCGAGGAAAAGGGAGGAAGAGGGAAGGCCGGCGGTGACCTCTTCCCCAGAGATTTGAAATTGTCGGGTTAGTTCTTGTGGGGGCGTGAGAGAGAGAGAGGGAGAGATTTTTCTTCTACTTTACTATGAGCAGGTATCTGATATTACTTCACTATGGGTTTGTTTGGTTGTCATAACTGGCCGTAATTCGTAGTTGTAATTGGTAAAGTCTTTTACAATTGTAAATGAGTTACATGTATGTAAATTTTACGGTGTTTGGTTGGTAATATAAAATTGTAAAGTGAAAAAGTGTATTGTACTTTACGGTGTTTGGTTGTCGTAATGTATAAGTCGTAAGTGAAAAGGTTGACTACAAAATTAACTATTTGGTGATTTTAAAAGTTTTAATACTGCAAATAAATATTAAAAAAGTTAAATATTAAAAAATTTTAATATTAATATAAAAAATTATTACAAATTTGTATGACCACAAAATTAACTGTAACTGAGCTGTAAGTGAGTGGTAACTGGGTTGCAAGTGAGTGTTAGTTGAGTTACGTAAGTCTTTTACGAATTACGGTCTAAACAAACGCCGTAATTGTAACTGGATAGTAAGTCATTTACGAATTACGAAGTTTTACGCGAAACAAACGGCCCCTATGTTAACAAACTATCCCTTTTGCGCAAGTGTTTCCTTTATTTTGGGTGCATTGGATGTAAAGCTCCTTTGTTGTAAGGGTGCTTGTGGATAACACTCCCATTAAAAAATATTTGTTAAATTAGGGGTACATCTTTTTTAAATTTACTAGTGATGCTAGTGCATGATGACTAGGTTTGCAAAATATCATTTTAACAGCAAAGAACTAGCATTTATCCCATTTGCCTTGGGCGTATTGGTTTATCCAAAGAGTATAAACAATGTGTGAGATAGTGCTCATCACAATATTTGCAACCATTTTCCTCTAAAGATGTTTCATTAAATTATTGTAAATGAAACACGGGAAGGAATTTTTTTTTTAGAATAATCGTAAGGCAAAAAGGCCATCCCAAGCCTCATTAAAAGAACTTAAAGAAACATCCCCACGAATGAAGGATACAAGAATGTATAAAAGTACAACGTTGATCCTTAAAAAAAAAAAAAAAAAAAACTCCAACGAGGTGATCAATGCCGTCTGGTCAGAGAAGGAACAACCCACCAATGACTTTGGCGCATCACGCATACACCGTGGCTTCACGCCTCCTCAGGCGACGCAGAGAACTTACTGATCCGAACCGACGAATACCTTGCGACAGTTAACCTACCAGCTCCCTTAATCTCATCACGCTCAAGAAAACACGACTCACCACAGCTACTGTGCTGACTCCTCCATCCAAAGCACAACCTGAATCATCCAGCTGCACAGAATCTCGTCCGGCGCGGGCATTCTTCTTCACAAGAAGAAACCCCTAATACAGGAACCTTAACGGTTCGCTAAATCCTTATTCTTCTTGACGAGCTTCTGCTTGTCTAGCCCGCTGGAGGGGAACTGCCCCATGAAATTCTCAAACTCTCCTTAAAGCCGTGATCCCTTGCCCGTAGAACCGGACTTCAGCCCATCGCTAGATGGTGCCCAAACAGAATCCACCCCCTTAACCACAGGCCTCTCCATTACGTCTTCCCCGAAATTAGAAGACTTGATCTCTGTTACAGCCTACCTCTTTCCAACTGGCACAGAAGGCCCAATCACCTCCTCCTTAATAAAACCACGCTTTAAAATAAAAGTACAGCGAGTTTAGAGAGGCCCTTGATCGGATGTTCAGCAGGAGTATGAACCGGCCAACTACACTGAAGAAGCCCAGCGGGTCCAACCTTCCCCAGTCTGGGCCGAAGGCCCTAGACCCACACTCCTACAAACCCTCTTTACTTTGGTCAGTTGCAGGTCTGCGCTCAAGGCGGACCCGAAACCCGTCACCCTGTTACCTGCCCCCGCGAAATACAATTTCAAATTTTCACGATTTTGTAGCCCGCCGCCCGTACCGCTGGAACAAATTTCCACCCTGTCGACATGCTGGCCAACAATTGGCTCACCGCCCGAAGAGACCTTCCCCACCTCACGTGAGTTATTCCCCACCTCACACGCGCCCTTCGCCACCTCACGCGAAACGTCGATCGCCGCAGACGAGGTGTTCTCCTCCGCCTCCCCCCATGAGTTGATGCTCCCACCACCCCCGATGAGTTCTCTGTCGTCGTCGCCTCTGGCAACGGCTTGCTCCGAAGGCTCCGCGGTGGTGGGAGACCCAAATCCAGACTCTCCCACCTCCTCACGCACCGCGTTGGTAGAGCCTCCAAGAATGGGGAACTCGAAATAGTCCTTCGAAATCGTTGAACCCTTGCTCAACGATTCAGCGAACGTCATCCAGGATCCGTTATCGCCCTCCTTCACGGAGGAGTCAACCTGAAAAAGATAAAAAGCTTATTGCCGTCGACGAGCCACTTGATCGTGTCATTGGTGAGCGTCACCCGCACGACCATAGCCTGTCGGTTGTTGACGCCAACTGACCTCACTGGCTCACCATAGAGAGGAGTGGTGTGAGATCTGAAGGGTGGGGGGTTTTTTGTGGGGGTGAACGGGACCAATTACAACACAGCACAGCAAACAGCAAACCAACAGCAGAGGAAGAAGAGAAGGTCAGAAGAAGAAGACAAGGTGGATTAGAGACAGTGGAGGTGGAATTGGAGGAGTGGAGCCATGCAGAGATGGGGGACAAGGAAAGAAAAGAGAATACAATGTATTAAGTTTATTCAATCTAAAATCTATATTGAGGATAAAATGTATTAAAGTTTGAAATTCTATCAGATTATAATGTAATGAATCCGGTAAATTTCCCATCACAAACCTAAAACAAAGAAAGAGACACATGTTGGTTGTCTATTTGCATCAAAAAAAAAAAACATTTTGGTTGAGTTACACTCAAGGGATGCTTAAAGTGGATCAAAATTGTAGAGCACACATCATACAAAGAACCATTGAACACCAACAGATCAACGAATCTAAAATGTGACGGCAATCATATCTGTTTTAATTTGTTCACCTGAAGCAATGATGCTCCTCTGCTCCTGGCTGCAGAATTTGAGGATCGCGTACGTATCCATGTCCCCTGTCAGACCACAACCATTTCAATAATCCAACATCAGTTATTTCAATTAATTATATTGAAAAAAGAAAGAGATAACTAAATGATCTGATGATGATGATGATGATTACGTACTGAGGTAATCGGTGTTCTCAAGGCCCTTGGCTCCCACGAGAAGAACTTCAAGCGTTCCTTGAACCATTTTGTCCCCTTTTTTTCTCTCTTTTTCTTCTTTTTTGTTTTTTTTCCTTCTAAGATTGTGATCTGGATCTGAATCTGATCTCGTTGGGTATTTATAAGGAATGAGAGTGGGAGCGGGAATAAAAAAAAAAACCCATTAAATACAATTTAAACAATATAGTTTAAATTGTAACAAACCGTGAGATATCTTGCTCTCGGCTCCAAGAGGCTCATGTTTTTAGTGTTTGGATGGTTTTAGATTATAACCGTTTCATAGACGATAGAGACAGGAAGACGATTGTAAAATAAATTATTTCCAGCCGGGAATAAAATTCTCTCGTTATTACTCACAGGGCGATTGCAATTACTCACGAGGATTAGGTGGCACTCTGAGATGCAACACCATGTCAATTTTATGATCAAATCTTTGTGCAAAACTGACCAAGTGTGGTACTGATGAGCTGCACTACTATCGATAGTATTTGAAATGCCCACCGTCACTCTAAATTTAAAATGATTAACCTTAATTGGATCATTCATTCTTTTTTTATTATTTATAAAGTTCATTTCTAAGTGTGATCTAATACTCATTAACTGTTTAGAAATTAATTTTCAATTAACTTTGATGTGTTTTATTCATGAAGTAGGTGTTGATAGAATCGAAATTTCAAAATCGACATAAAATTCATTATTTTTTTACCCCCGTATACATTGATAAATTGTGTTAGAATCACTTGAAATTTAGTTTTTTACATAGTTAAATAAGTATTAGAGCAAACTATAAGAATGGATATACATCTTGAATACCATCTATAATAGCTTACATTAACTTACGTATATACATGTATAATTATATTAGCTACGAGAGAAGAGGTAACCCTCTTCGCCCATGTCTGCTTGAGCAGCAGCATGTAGGGTTGTTCATGGGTTGGGCTTAAACCCAAACCCGCTCGAAACCCGCCCAAATTTTGGGTTTAAACTAGTCTAAAACCCGCTCAAACCCAGTTGAATGGCTTTCCATTGTCTTCAAAATCCGCTCGATTCGAACCCAACAAACCCGAACCCACCCTTTTTACTATATATGGACTTGTTTTATGCCTGTTTAATTAAATATGTACTCGTAAACATATATTTTTATGCATGTTATGTATATATGTGCATAGGTATATACATAATTGTGGTAGGGATTTTTCGCCACGTGAATTTGTCAAACCACAGAGGAAAGAAAATGCCTTTCAAGTCAGGTGTACCAAGTGGTGCTAACCAAAAATCCTCGGGCGTAAGAATAAATATTCTTGTTAGGAGAAAGCAAAGAAAGTACTTGCGTGTGATGGTTTTGTGATTATCAGAAATGAACCCCTGAACCCCCTCTCGAGAAAGAAGAAGGTGTATATCTACCAGCCTAGTTGTTGGTGAGGAAGAAGATAACAAAGATTCTCGTAACTGTACGATCTCTGAGTCATAACCATTTTGGCTGGTTTAAATAGATACGCAAGAAAATTTGTTGTTATCTATAACTGCTTTGCCTAGGTTGTTGAGATCGATGTCCAGAGGGATCATCGCAATCCACAACCGCTTGAACTGCGTATCTGCATATCATTGTAACTGTTTTGATCGCGCCGAGATTGTTTGGATTGATATGTAGAATAATCCATCCTTATCCGTAATAGCCCGCTTAGCTGTAGGGTTATCACAACTGCCTAAACTGTACAACGTCTGGAACATGGGGGAGATCATGGTGAGCAACTGATTTCGCGATTCGCGGAGATCGCGTCTCTAATCTGTTGCTGGAGTAAGAGTGAAAGTCTTCAGAGAGGGTGTTTGTTTTGGATGCTGAAGCCTGTGAATGGTTTGAACAGCTCTATTGGGCTGCGAATTCGGAGGGGTGGTTCCGGATCGATGTGGCCTAGGGGCGAGACTCGAGGTTTTCTTCTTGGCCCATGTTGAGCTTGCTAGCATGTTGGGTTTATTGGCAGAATAGTGGTTGGCCGCTTAAGGCGCCTCTGAGGCAGCATGACAGGTGTTGTGATCTCGACAGTGGTGAAAAACGACCACTACAATAATAATACATAAATTTTGCGTATACACATTGATATTTATATATTTGTATGTTTAAGTATAACTTTACATAGTAATGATTTGTTTAACCCGATTCGAACCTGACCCGGTCCGAACCTGATCTGAAACCCTACGGGCGGGTTTTGAAAAAACTAAAAAACCCGCCCGAACCCGACGGGTAGATTTTTATTTTCTTCAAACCCGCCTAACCCGACCCATGAACATCCCTAGTAGCATGTAACGTTAGTCGTTTCTTTTGGTTTCTTACTGTCTTGTTTTAATTAATTACTCCATTACGCATTGCAAGTGAGGCTTCTCTCAGTGATAAAACAGAGTTTGAGTCATGGGATGTCTTAATTCATGAGCTGGTATTAAGATGCAATTAATTAGCCATCTAGTCTTGATGGATAAGACTATCACTAACTAAAAGGACATTAGCTCTGATCGACTGTGGCTTAAAACAGTAAATATGGCAGATAAAGGGAATCACTTCTGGGCCGTGTGGGCCAAACTTTCAACAACAGAGTGGCCCACATATCTATTGGTGTGGCCCGATGTGATGGGCGAATCAGAGAAGAAGATGCAAGATATTTTTATTTATTTTTTTAACATGTAGGGCAAACAACTTCCGCGGCAGCTGAGAATCACATGCCTGTATTATTATTATTATTTTTCTATGTTATCTTTGTTTTGTTTTTTTATTTTTGGATATTTCATCCCATATCTCATAAATGGGATGGGGTTTTGTATATTATAAATACTGAATTTATAATACACATTTAGATAAACAGTAAAAAAACTCCGGTTTACTCTTACCCATTTCATCCTTAATTGTATTATTATATAAGGCTGCTTGACTTAGCTTTGGATTAACTGGGTTAAGATGTAAAGTTAAAACATTTATTTGATGGCTTATTTAAAATGTTCTCTCTCTCTGTTTTTTTTTTTTAAAAAGAAGCTCACAGTTAACCGCCAGCTTATGCACACTCTATTCAAATGTCTACCTACAGGGATTCGAACTGGTGACCATTTGGGAGCAAACCCAGTGGCCTCACCGACTAGCGGGGAATGTTCTTAGATAAGGTAAGTTTGTAAACCTGCTGCTAACCGAGTTAAAAACCATTTAACCCATGAATCCAAATAATTTTATCTAAAACAATTATTTGGTGACACAAAATTGGATTAAAATCTCTTTAACTCTTTCTGTAATAAGTTGGCAAACAAGTTCTAAATGACGATTAAAAGCCAAAAAAAGGCCTGAGAGTCGTCGACGCAATAATTTTATATATAAATTTAAGAGGCGAGAACAGCAAATAGACAGTTTGGCCGAGTGGTCTAAGGCGCCAGATTTAGGCTCTGGTCCGAAAGGGCGTGGGTTCAAATCCCACAGCTGTCATTTATTTTTTTGACCTGTTTTGTTTTTGTTTGAGAAAATGGGGCGCACATAAGAACACTAGTTTTCCTAAAAGGCATGCACGAAAATAAGATAAAGTCGACAACTGAAACACAAAAAAGGTACCGATGAAAGAGAGAGTTTAGTGGCCTTTATTTTTGATTTAATAACTTCGGGAACGGATATTGTCACCCCCAAAAAAATTGAGAGAGGCCCTCTATGAATTAAGCCACACCCAAAAATTGATGAAGACCCCCCAAATTTTCTAATATAGTCAAAGTGTCATTTTCTTCTTCTCTTTCTCTCCCCCCATCGCCACCCGCCCCTTCTCACCTCTGGCGAACCCTCCTCCCCCCTCCAGCGAACCTCTCCCCTCCTCCCCTCCCTCACTCCTCCCTCTCCCTCCTTCCCCTCCACCGGTCTCCCCCATCCTGAGGGGGGGGGGGGGGGGGGGGGGGGGGGGTGCAATAGACAGATTGGGAGGCGGAGGAGAGGGGGTGCAACAGATAGATGTGGAGGGGGAGGAGGAGGAGGAGGGGGCGATGAGAGTGGGGGTCACCGAAGGGAGGAGATGAAGGGAGACGGGAGGGAAGGAGGGAGAAGAAAAGGTTCTTGGACTTTTCACCAAAGGTGAATTGTCCAAAAAATTAATGGTGCTTGTAATTATTTTGGGGGCCTTTCTCATTTTTTTTTGGGGGTGGCAATATCCGTTCCCAATAACTTCTCTTTGTGCCCCGACAAGAGTGACCAAAAGACAACTTTGTCCCCACAATCCACTTGGAGGTATATTTGTATTAAGAGAATAAAAAGGGAAATATATTTAGATGGTTAAGTATACAATAGTCATTTGCACCTTATGGCACCATTTGCGGCTTAAGGATTAAAATCTAGTAGATTTTTACATATCAACTAAGAAAGTGACGTGTGGAAATAAGTTATAAGTCAAGATATGGATATGTAACTTATCTATATGCATGCGCATTACTGCACAGGCACAAAAACATATGAAACGTGTTGTAAAACTCCGAGAAATATAACATCAAAACAGAGAATTCTAGAGACAGAATAGAAGTAGGAATTCTTATTGATTTCTGAAGTGTACATTGAAATGACTCAGGAAGAGCCTATTTATAGGAAACTTTGGGGTACTATGCAGTTACTACTATGCTGTCACTATGCATGCTTGCGTCATCGCTTGCATCGGTACATAGTAAAATCGTTAATGGTGCCTAGTAAAGGTTGGCAGCCATCATTTCATAACACTCCCCCTTGGCTGTCAACCATACATAATGTCTCATTAAAAACCTTGCTAGGAAAACCTAGTGGGACAAAAGCATAGCGAAGGAAAAAGAGTACAACATCTTTGTATACGTGTTCTATGCTGCCTCGTTAAAACCTTATCAGGAAAACTATGTGAGACAAAACCATAGTAAGGGAAAAAGAGTGCAGCCACGTAAGCTCCCCTCAAGTTGATCTGAGTAGTTCTTCTTCATAAGTCTCGTATATGAAGCATCCCAATATCATGAATAAGCTTTCTGAGAGTTGTAGTGGGAAGTGCCTTTATAAAGAGATCTGCCACATTACTACTTGATCGGATATACTAAATATAATTTCTTATCCTTTTCAAGCTCTTGGCTAAATGAGAACTTCGGGGTATATGCTTGGTACGGTCGCTTTTGATGAATCCTTCATTTGAGCGACACATGCAGTATTGTCTTCAAACAGTACTGTTGGATCTCTGTTGACTGGTAATCCACAAGTTGCTTGGATATGTTGAGTTATAGACCTTAGCCATACATATTCTCGACTTACTTCATGGAGTGTTATGACTTCAGCATGATTAGAAGAAGTGGCAATAAGTGTCTACTTTTGTGAATGCCAAGAGATCGCTGTACCTCCACATGTGAACACATATCCTGTTTGAGACCTGACTTTATGTGGATCTGACAAGTAACATGTATCTGTATAACCAGTTATTTCTTATTTTGATCCTCTGGAATAAAACAAACCAAAATTAGTTGTTCCTCGAAGATAACGAAATACATGTTTAATACCATTCCAATGTCTCCGTATAAGTGTAACACCCTGATCTCCAGTGTACGTATCATCGTATCTGTACGCGATGCGACGTACACATTTGATTTGACCTCCGTAGTAGTCTGATTGAGCTGATTTCAGTTTCAAAAATCATTTTCTAATATTTTAGATTTTTCAGGATTTTTTGGAATTTTTCTGGATTATTTTGGAAAATCTCCGTAGTCGGTGTCGACCGATACCGATTACCGGCCTTCCGATTTTTATTTTACAAACGGAGTAGAATTTTGAGAATCCGCTTTCACCATGTGTCTTAGAATCACGTGAACTATGTTTGGGTATTTTTAGGGATTTTTCTGAATTTATCAAAAATCCGGCCAAACCGGTGTCGCCCGTATCGGCGAGACACTCCGGGATTTTTAATTGGTAAACCGGATCGAGTTTCTACAAACCGTCTTCATTTTACGTCTTAGGATAATATTCTCTATTTTCTGTAATTTTTGGGCGTCATTCGGAGCGAGTCGAATTTTGGTACTAATTAAATAATATTATTTTAATACTTTATATTCTTTTCTTTTCTTTTCTTTTCTTTCCCTTCTTTCTCTTTCCAGCACCTTCTCCCCCACCGCCTCCCTGTAGACAACCGACCTCTCTCTCTCTTCCCTACCCTTTTTAAATCTCCCCCTCTCTCTCTCTCATCTATTCTCTCTCTCACTCTCCCAAACTCTCTCTCTCTCTCCAAACCCTCTCTCTCTTCCTTTCTTTCTCCCTCTCTCCCTATCTCTCACTCTCTCTTTCTGCGGTCCTCCAGCCCCGGAGTGGCCGGCGGCACGCCGGAGACCGGCCGGCCAGCCTAGGCCGCGGCACGCCGGAGGCTGGCGCCGGCCAGGTCGGCGCATGGGAGGCCGGCCAGGCCACCAGACCAGGCGGCGGCGCAGGTGGGGGGGGGGGGCCGCCAGCCCCCACCTCTCTTTCTCTCCCTCTCTCTCTGGTGATGGACCCCGGCTGCCCCGGCGGCCTTGGGCGCCGGAGTAGTGCCGGCGCCGGCGGCGGGGGCGCGCCGCCGGCGGGCGCAGGCGGGCGGCGGCCGCGCGCGGGCGGCGGCCGCAGGTGAGCAGTAGCGCAGCAAAGCTGCTGCTGCTTTTGCTCTATTGGGTGAAACCCAATAGGGTTTGGGTTTGGGTTTAAACCCAAACCCGACCCATTTGCATCAAACCCGACCCAATAAGGTAAATTTTCATTTTAGCCCCTATAAGATTTTAATTACGTTTAGGCCCCTGAATAATTACAAATAGCCCCCTGAATAATTTATGTTATTTACGTAACTAAACTTTTCTCTCGGTTTTGGGTCTTCGAGCGATATCGGGAGCATCCGGACTCCGATTCGGGCGATTCTGGATCCGTTGCGATCGTGGAGAAGAGAGCTACAGTTCTACGGCTAGTTTGTGAGTATTTTTATTTTATCAATTGTCTTTTTACTATATTTATTACACTTGGTTGCTTTATTTATATAAAACATGATACCGGTAAAATAAACTGTAGATAATATTAAAACAATGTAATCAACACCGTACGTAGAATATGTCTGATACCTAGTAGACGTAGAATGTGATACTGGATGCTTATTAGGTCATGTTCATGGACCACTAACACTCGGGTCACTAGTTCACCATATTATTGGACACTATTAATTCATGCAGTATATAACAGTTAGATAACTATCAATCACGAGATAGGAATGTTGGACACCGTTATTTCATGCACTGGTATCATCACTATACGGGAACTGTAGGTCAATGGACATGGTAGTATCTGAGACACTGAACATTGTGCATACATGTAGGAGTGATACACGTATATGTTACACGGAGTCTTAATCCACTGATACACGGATATCCCACTGCATGGCGTACTGCATTTCGCATTATTATTCTCATCGTTACATGGATACTCGACATACAGCTCAGGTTCACATATCACTGTTACACATGCATGTATAGTTTCTGTACTCTTGTCATATGGATCACCGTTCATCTTACATGTATTATTGTTCCATGTTACTGTATTTGTGTTATATGATTGATGGATCCCCATTCATGCTATATGTGTATTATTGTTCCAGGTTACTGTATTCATGTTATATGATTGATTCCCGTTATTGATATTGTTGGATACCCGTTCATGCTACATGTATTACTGTTCCATGTTACTGTATTCATGTTATATGATTGTCTCCTGTTACTGATATGGATTTCCCGATACTGGACATGAGAGCTGTTGATATGCGATATGTGGAATTCCACATCTATTGTTCTTGTTACATTGTTCTCGTTATATTGTTCCCGTTTTCTCGTCATATTGTTCTATTGTTCTATGCTATCACTGTTACACATGCATGTATAGTTTCTCGGACTCCCTAGTCCGTACACACGCAAGCCCACCGGCTCGCCGAGGCCGCACCTCAAACAAGGAGTTCGCACCCGAACCCTAAACACCGAGTCCACACTAGGACCCAAAACAATTGCGAACACACACGTCCGCCTCCTCAAAGAACAAAGATGAAATCTTGGTGATCTAAACACTTTGATCACCAAAACAAAACTCTCACAACACAATCCTATGGATAGATAAAGCAATGGATAGCTTAAGTGGGTGTGTGAGAAAACAAGGATGAAAATTATGGAGGAAAACTCAAAGAATCACTTTTACACACTCTTTATAAACTCTCCTTTTTGATAGGAAATATTTTCTCTCAAATTTGTGGAGAAAAACCTCTGAAAAGGATTGAAAAAACTGGCTCAAAAATACTCTCCAAATCTTGGTAAAACAATGACCAAACCCCTAAATTTATAGGCTGTCAAAAACTAGCCGTTGGGGTCTGTCAGACCTGTCGGTCGACCGCCCGGTCACCGCCAACGGTCAAAAATTAGACCGTTGAAGCCTCCGGTCTACCGCCCGGTCGACCCAAAAGAACAGAGAGCACTGCTCTCAGTTCCGGTCGACAGGGTCGGCAGACCGGCCATCTGCCAGGTCAAGGCGTGCACGTCGTGCGTGTCGGTCGACCGAGCCGGTCGACCGACTTCAGAGTTAGTCGACTAGCAAGGTAGTAAGTCGACTATCTGAAGCCTGAAAACAGTTTTTCTGGAATTTAAAACTAAGTCTTTTGATTGAAATAAAATCCCATAAAATATTTAAAA
The DNA here is from genome assembly GCA_038442645.1 of Agave tequilana. Lineage (NCBI taxonomy): Eukaryota > Viridiplantae > Streptophyta > Magnoliopsida > Asparagales > Asparagaceae > Agave > Agave tequilana. Next base: position 156,964 of record JAVJIF010033597.1, read on the forward strand.
ATCTACAAAAATAGTTTTACCAATATACTTTGATAAACAAACATGCTTGCACAAAATCAAGGCATGTTATAAATGATTTGAACTATTTTTGTAATATGGAAATATTGGCTCAATAGAAAACTTGTATTTTTCTAAAACTTGTTTTCCAAAACTCCTTTAAATAAAAACTAGATATTTTGAACTCATTAAAGCATAGTGTGTATGGATATGATCCATTACACAAATAAGATGAAATATCTAAGTTTTTGACATTAAGCTCTAAACATGTATTTTCCAAAATGAAAAATCTTTTGTAAAACAAAACTATCAAGAGTGTGTGTGTATAGTATACTTCAGCAATCCACCAACTACTCTATCCTTTACATTTTATCTAAAAATAAAAATCTTATACCTAGACTCAAGTCTTGATCTTGAAGTCTTCCCTTGAAGTCTTCTCATCATCTTGACTTGATCCAAACACGATCCAACGAGCTCGACTCCTCTTGAGTACTTGATGTGGTCTTGATGCATAGGCTCGTGAATCAACCGGTGCTAGCTCCAAAACTTGACTTAAATCCTTTGTTGAAGCTCCACACCTACTAAGATCTTGATAACTAATCTGTCACTAATTAAACACAAGATCATTAGTAAACATAACTACATGAGTTGATCATCATCAAAACTAGAGTGATGGGCCTTTGGGCCAACAATCTCCCCCTTTTTGATGGTGACAAAACTCATGAAGTTATATATATGCATGGATTAAAGTAAAGCTTCAAGGAAGCTCCCCCTTAACTCATGCATAACACATAAACAAATAGATATGCAATGAGACACATAAACATGTATGCAAATCAAGGAGATAAAACAAAATCAAATTCTTTTTCTCCTATTTGCAAAACAAAACATATATGCATAAACATAAATTCTTTTATAAAAACATGCATATATAGCAAATACCTCTCCCCCTTTTTGTCAATCATCAACAAAGGGTTTAAGGTAAAACAAAATCATCAAATCTTTCTCCCCCTTTTTGTCATAAACAAAAAGATCAATAAGGGGTTAAACATATCAATAAAAGGTTATATGTGATATACATTCATGAAGAGGAAGACGCTAAGTTAGCTTCCCTACACATATGCATTACATGAAGAAGGGATGACAAGCCCCAATTCACGTAACATATATTATGTAATGCATAAGAGGAGATGTGAAGCTCCCCCTACACACGTGTACCACATAAAGAAGAGTTGTCAAGCTCCTCAATATACAATACACTCAACATGAATCTATATGTAGAAGAGATGTTAAGCTCTCCTTGCATATAAGAAATACAAATCAAAAAATATTTTTTTTTAATTTTTCTTAAACAAAATTTTTAAAGGTATCAGAGCTTTTGTAAAACAAACAAATTTTAAGATACCAAATTGAAAATAATCATTATTGTAAATCATATTGATACCAATTGAAATTTAACAAATATGAAGTTGAAACATATTGATACCAATAGTAAACATAATGATCAAATTTTTTATTTTTCATCATAAACTTTGTGCTTTTAAAATGTGAACCAATTGTAAGTTAAGCACATGAAAATCATATATATGTATGAAAAAAATATATATACCAATTGAAATTGATACATACATATATAAGAAAACAAAATATGAGTATATACAAAAATTATCAATTTAGATACCAATTGAAAAGATCCAATGATACCAATTGAAAATGACAATGTAAATCATGTATATCTCATATAACTACCACCCAATCATGGTTCAAGTTTTAAATGATTTTCATTTTAAAGCATACATGAACATGATCTCCCATCCAACCTCCCATTTAAGGTAGGGGTTTTCAAAAATTAGATTTGAAAATATTTTAGCATTGAAAATCACTACCAAATGAAGAACAATAACTAGTTAAAATAATTTAAAAAAAAAACTAGTTAAAGATCCTTCAAAACATGAAATCAAAGCATATTTATTTCATGAATCATACTAAATACACAAATATGACACTCAAGATCTATAAAGCTCATAAAAGATGTTCATGAAACATGGTCATGACAAAATGAATAAAATGTGAGTGTACAAGAGTCATGTAAATAGCATTTTCATGAAAATAGACATTGAAGCAAAAAGATCATAAGTCACATAAAAAAAAATTTATTTTTCATTAAAACACTAATCTTCATGGTATATGTATGATTTATCCAAAACTAACAATACACATACATATCCCAAACATAAAAGAGTCTATCAAATGTATTTGCATGAAGGCAAGAGACTCACGGGTATACATGTATATTTATTAGATTTGAATTAAAAATACATATACATGAAGTAAAATCATAAATTTGACAAAGCATGTATAAATGGAAGAATCATCAAAACTAGTCTATACATGTGCATATAGTGGGTACAAATGAGCATGAAGTGCAAACATATATAAATCACGTGTAACTCACTATTTGTACATGTATAATACAAGTTTTAATAAAAACTACATCTAAGCATGTTTTTACCACATGAAGCACATAAAACAAATAAAACATGATCATGCTAAAAATATCATGAATGAACAAGCATGAACATAAACAGTAGAAGTTTAGAGATTGTTACCAACTCCAAAGCTCCAAGCATGGTGGTTGTCCCACCAAAACCTCCTTTGATAGCGGTGCTCCAAATATGTGTCCTTTTAGTTCAAGTGCAACCACCATCAAGGCACCAAATCTCTCACGTCTTGAGAGATCCCTCACCTACATCAAAAATATGGGGTGGGGGTTTTGGTACCCATATTCTTTTGGGTCCTTGGGGGTTAGCTTTGTGTTGAGGAACCCAAACATTTTTGTTAGCAAAATTTAAATGATGCATCTTATCAAAATAAAACTTTGCTAAATGGCCTTTGCGGACACAATGTGTACATGTATACACCTTAGTATGCTTATGTGAATGTTTGTGATCGTGTTGTGCAACATAAGCAAATGCATGATGTGAGTGTGCATGAACATGGGGAACTTGTTTCTTTTGAAACAAGGATTCCAATCTAGTATGGTTAAATGCACAAGAGTTCAAAGTTGAACTCAAACAATCTATTTTATTTTTCAAATCTTTAATCTCACTAGTGGTGGCATGTAAAGCATGGTGAGATATAAAATCATTTTTCTTTTTCTTTTGAAAAACAATTTCTTTTTCTTTTTCAACAAATTTTCTTTTTAAAGATTTATTTTCTTGAAAAACAACTTCCTTTTGTTTTTCTACCAAATCAATTTTATCCTTCAAAATAGTGTTCCCTGCACATAAATCATTTAATTTAGACATAAGGGAAACATTTTCATTTTTCAAAACATTATTTTCTTTTTCTAAGCATGCAATCTTAGTTCTAAATGAATCTTTTTCTAAATGCATGCAATCAAATTTCTTTTTCAAATTTTTATTTTCCTTTTTAATCATGTCATATTTTTCAAGCAATAATTGACAAAATGTAGTAAGCTCATCATATGACATGTCCTCATCCTCGGATTCGGTAGTTACCTTAAGGGGGTTATCCCCTTGGACCATATAGCACTTGTTGGAGGTGTCGCTTCCAACATCCAAATCGCTCCCCGCATAATATAGATCCTTTTCGCCGAGGGAGGTGAGGGTATTCCATACTACAAAAGCCGAATCAAAGTTAGATACTCTATATAAATAAACATCATCTAGGGTAGACTTTAAAGCATTAAGGGCTTTTGCATTAGCCTCAATATTCTTACCATATAAACAATAATCATTATTAGTAATGGCAAGATAAACATGAATGCTTAAGGCTTTGAGGAACATAGACATCTTTTTCAAATTTGGATGTTAAGAATGTCAAAGGTGGGTGGTGACATGAAGTCCATGGTGTGCGTACAAATATTGTGATTAGCCTAAAAATGAGGATCATTAACTTTAGGTTGTTAGACCCAAATCAGAGTACCAAGCTCTGATACCAATTGAAGGTTCACCTAGAGGGGGGTGAATAGGTGATGGCTAATCTAATGGTCACTAAATGCCAAATAATGCGAAAGCTAAAAACAATTATGACCTAAATAAACTATTTAAACTAAACACCACGTATAACACAAGAGTGTTGCCGAATTCCCCGTGAAGGGCTCTGGACAAACTCCTCTAAATTCTCCTTGAATGGGTTGAGGTGCCGCGTTGGCTCTCTTGGTTGAATACAAGTGTTAGCAAACAATCCAAGCAAGTATAACAATGAGCACAAATGAATATATCAAGCATATAAAGATAGACAATAAAAGTATGCAAGATATAAAGACAAAGAGAGAGAGAGAGAGTGAGCAATCGCAAACACAAGAGATTTGTTTCGAGGTTCGAGCACCCTTGCTCTACATCCCCGCCTTCGACACACGAAGGATTTCCACTATGATCGATCCCAATGGATCACCCGGTGCCGCAACACCTACAACTCTCGGACTCCCTAGTCCGTACACACGCAAGCCCACCGGCTCGCCGAGGCCGCACCTCAAACAAGGAGTTCGCACCCGAACCCGAAACACCAAGTCCACACTAGGACCCGAAACAATTACGAACACACACGTCCGCCTCCTCAAAGAATAAAGATGAAATCTTGGTGATCTAAACACTTTGATCACCAAAACAAAACTCTCACAACACAATCCTATGGATAGATAAAGCAATGGATAGCTCAAGTGGGTGTGTGAGAAAACAAGGATGAAAATTGTGGAGGAAAACTCAAAGAATCACTTTTACACAGTCTTTATAAACTCTCCTTTTTGATAGGAAATATTTGCTCTCAAATTTGTGGAGAAAAACCTCTGAAAAGGATTGAAAAAACTGGCTCAAAAATACTCTCCAAATCTTGGTAAAAACAATGACCAAACCCCAAATTTATAGGCTGTCAAAAACTAGCCGTTGGGGTCTGTCAGACCTGTCGGTCGACCGCCCGGTCGACCGCCAACGGTCAAAAATCAGACCGTTGAAGCCTCCGGTCGACCACCGGTCGACCCAAAAGAACAGAGAGCACTGCTCTCAGTTCCGGTCGACAGGGTCGGCAGACCGGCCATCTGCCAGGTCAAGGCGTGCACGTCGTGCGCGTCGGTCGACCGAGCCGGTCGACCGACTTCAGAGTTAGTCGACTAGCAAGGTAGTAAGTCGACTATCTGAAGCCTAAAAACAGTTTTTCTGGGATTTAAAACTAAGTCTTTTGATTGAAATAAAATCCCATAAAATACTTTAAAAATCTACAAAAATAGTTTTACCAATATACTTTGATAAACAAACATGCTTGCACAAAATCAAGGCATGTTATAAATGATTTGAACTATTTTTGTAATATGGAAATATTGGCTCAATAGAAAACTTGTATTTTTCTAAAACTTGTTTTCCAAAACTCCTTTAAATAAAAATTAGATATTTTGAACTCATTAAAGCATAGTGTGTATGGATATGATCCACTACACAAATAAGATGAAATATCTAAGTTTTTGACATTAAGCTCTAAACATGTATTTTCTAAAATGAAAAATCTTTTGTAAAAATAAAACTATCAAGAGTGTGTGTGTATAGTATACTTGAGCAATCCACCAACTACTCTATCCTTTACATTTTATCTAAAAATAAAAATCTTATACCTAGACTCAAGTCTTGATCTTGAAGTCTTCCTTGAAGTCTTCTCATCATCTTGACTTGGTCCAAACACGATCCAACGAGCTCGACTCCTCTTGAGTACTTGATGTGGTCTTGATGCATAGGCTCGTGAATCAACCGGTGCTAGCAACAAAACTTGACTTTAAATCCTTTGTTGAAGCTCCACACCTACTAAGATCTTGATAACTAATCTGTCACTAATTAAACACAAGATCATTAGTAAACATAACTACATGAGTTGATCATCATCAAAACTAGAATGATGGGCCTTTGGGCCAACATATACTTCATATTTCCTTCAGTTGCAGACTGAGTATCATATCCATGAAGATATATATCATTAAAACTCAACAAATTTCTTTTAGATTTTAGTGAAAACAAAGCATCTTTTATGAAAAATTTTGTTCCATTTGACAAAATGAAGCTGGCTTTACCAGTTCCTTCAATCAAGTCTATAGGACCTGATATTGTATTGATAATTGCCTTTGTTGATTTTAAATCAGAGAAGTACCTTTTATGTTTGAGAATAGTGTGTGTTGTACCACTATTCGGTATCCAAATATCTCCAGTTTTGGTCTTGACTTCATCATTAGAATAATCCATATCTAGCTTCATACAAAATAAATCATTTGGTGAGAATACATATTTAAAGATATTATTATAAGTAAAATATTCTATTCAAAGATAAATTTGAAAATTACAAATAACAAAACATGGTAATACAATCATATATCTAATTATTACCAGTATCCATTGAATCATGATGGGTTGAAAGATCAACAAAATCATCAATAAAATCTGAAGTATCAAGATGAGTTGAATCATCCATAAGATCATCATATTCAGTGAAATTCACTTCCTTCTCTTTTCCTTTCAAGGATGCCTTGTAAAGCTTACAAAGATGCTCCAGTGTTCGGCATACTCGAGGTCAGTGCTCTTTAAAGCCACATTTATAATAGGAATCTTTAAGATTCCGAAGAGAACTTTCACGAACATCTTTTTCTTTATCATGTCTTTCTACATGATGCTTCTTGTGGATCGCGTTGTTTTGTAAAGGGTTGTAAAAATCACTTCGACCGCATCCACGGCCACGACCACGTCCACGGCCACGACCAGGATTATATCCTCGTCCATAATTTTTAGAAAATGCAGCATTTGCTTCTGAAAATGCTGCTGAACTAGTAGGACAAGACTGATGATTTTTTATCAAAAGCTCATTATTCTTCTCTGCCACAAGAAGAGGTGAAATTAATTCAGAATATTTTTTAAAATCACGTAACCTATATTGTTGTTGCAGTGTTATATTAGATACATGAAATGTGGGGTAAGTCTTCTCTAGCATGTCTTCATCTGTGATATCCACCCCATAGAATTTTAATTGGGATACTATTCTGAACATTGCAGAGTTATGATCGCTGACTTTCTTGAAGTCTTGAAAGCGCAAAGCATTCCATTCATCGCCTGCGGCAGGAGCACAACTTTCTTTTGATGATCAAATCTTTCTTTGAGATTTTTTCATAAGACACTTGGGTCTCTTACAGTGAGATATTCACATTTTAAGCATTCATTAAGATGTCTGCGGATAAAGATCATCGCCTTTGCCTTATCTTGCGATGATGTAGATTTTATTTCTTTAATAGTTTCAGTGAGACCCATTGACTCGAGATGCATCTCAATATCAATAACCCAAGAAAATAACCCAAGACATATAATTCCTTACCGTGATATCAAGTGGAATGAACTCAAGCTTTGTAAAGTTTGACATGATGATAACTATAACAAAATATAAAAATAATTAGAATCATAACAATTTATTTCACAATAAAATAGAAAAACTTACATTTCAATCATAATAGCTACAAACAAAAGAGGGAAGGTGAACATTAAAAATTAAAAGGCCTAGGTAAAATTCACTTGGATCCATATCTACAACAAAGAGGATAGAAGTATTGATGATGATGACGGCAATAATAAACTTTAAAAATAGATTAAGCATCTTGCGAAAATCTCGAACACAAAGCTTCTGGAGATAATGAAAAAAAATTTGAGAATGAAGAGTGATTGAGAAGTTAGTTATATGGTTTAAAATTCACCAATTTATAGAGTGAAAACTAGACATTTTATAGCCGTTTATAGCGGTTGGAGGAGAGAAAAGTAATTTGGATTTTATACAATTAAATATTATAATTAAGAAAATGATAAAATAAATGCATTTGTACTATATATATTTATGAGCTATAATATAGGCACGCCACTCTACTTGGTGGGTGTTTTGCAGATAAAATTAATAAAGAAATAAATATTGAAATTAATATTGGCACACCATGCTGTAAGATCACCTAGAGGGGGGGTGAATAGGTGATGGCTAATCTAATGGTCACTTATGAACAAATAATGCGGAATTAAAACTAAGATGACCAAATTAAACTTCTTTTAATTAAACACTTATGTATAACACAAGAGTGTTGCCGAATTCCCCTTGCGAGGCTCTGGACAAACTCCTCTAGATTCCCCTTGAATGGGTTGAGGTGCCGCGTTGGCTCTCTTGGTTGAATACAAGTGTTAGCAACAATCCCACGCAAGTATATATCAAATATGCACAAGGGTATATCAAGCATGTAAAGTAAATACAATGTAAGTAATGCAAAATATAATAGAGACAAAAAGAGTAAGAGAGCAAGAGTGAGTAATCGCAAACACAAAGGGTTTGTTTTGAGGTTCGAGCACACTTGCTCTACATCCCCGCCTTCGACACACGAAGGATTTCCACTATGCACGATCCAACCGGATCTCTCCTTGGTGCCGCAACACCTACAAGCCCTCGGACTCCCAAAGTCCCTTACACACCACAAGCCCACCGGCTCGTCGAGGCCGCACCTCAAGCACAAGTCCTCACTAGGACCCAACAACACCAAGTCCTCACTAGGACCCGAAACAACCCGCGAACACAACCGTCCGCCTTCTCAAAGAACAAAGATGAACTTTGGTGATCACAACTCTTGATCACCTAAAATCCTCTCACAATAACACTCCTATAGAATGAATAGCTCAATGGATGCTCAAGTGTTTGTGTGAGAAAGCAAGGAAAGAATCTTTTGTGAAAAACTCAAGAAAATCTCTTTTACACTCTTTGATAAAACTCTCCTTTTAATTGGAAGTATTGACTCTAATTTTGTGGAGAAAAACCCTTCAGAAAGACTGGAAAAAACTAGCTCTAAGGTCTCCAAAAATCTTGGCTTAAAACAATGACAAAACCCCCTTTTATAGAGGCCAGAAAAATCTGACCGTTGGGCTCTGTCAGAGCTACCGGTCGACCGGTCCGGTCGACCGGCAACGGTACAATATCCGACCGTTGCAGCCTCCGGTCGACCGGCCCGGTCGACCGCGCACCTGGAGAAGAGAGTAAACTCTCTGTCGGTCGACCGGCCCGGTCGACCGATATTTCCCGAGAGCCAAGCTCTCTGAAGCGGTCGACCGGTCCGGTCGACCGTTCCCCAGTGCACACAGGCGTGCACGTCCGTGCACGTCCGGTCGACCGACCCGGTCGACTGGCCTCTGTCAGTTCTGAAAAATCAGAACTGCCAGAACCAGAAAAATGGGATTAAAGATTGGTCTTTTAACTTAATAAAAATCCCAGAAATTCACAGTAAATCCAGAAAAATAGTTTCAATCAAAATAAAACTGTTTTTCTAAAAATATGTTTTTCTAAAACTTGTTTTTTCATAACTTCACAAAATACAAAAACAAGATATTTTGAACTTATAAAGCAAAGTGTGTATGGATATGATCCACCACACAATCAAGATGAAATATCTAGTTTTTGACATAAAGCACTAAACTTGTTTTGGTTAAAGGATATGTATATAAGAAATTACCAAAACCCAAAGTAGATATTTTGTCATAAATACAAAAATAAGATATACTTTTAAAGCATAGTGTGTATGGATATGATCCACTACACAAATAAGATGAATATCTAGTTTTTGACATAAGGCTCTAAACTTAGTTTTGAAAGATATGTATATAGGTAACATCAAAAACCAAGACATGTATTTTGTCCAATGAAAATCTTTTTACCAAAAAGAAAGAGTCTTTTCTAACTAAAAATTCTTTTATGAAAAGACAATTAAATCTCAAGAGTGTGTGTGTGATATGACTTGAGCAATCCACCAATCTATTCTATCCTTTACATTTTAACTAAAACAAATAAAAATCTTATACCTAGACACAAGTCTTCATCCTCTTGAAGTCTTCACTTGAAGTCTTCTCATCTTCTTGACTTGGTCCACATGCAATCCACCGAGCTCATCTCTAGATGTGTTCTTGATGAATAGGCTCGTGAATCAACCGGTGCTAGCTTCCAACTTGTCTTTAAATCCTTTGTTGAAGCTCCACACCTACTAAGATCTTGATAAAGAATCTGTCACTAATTAAACACAAGATCATTAGTAATCATAACTTCATGAGTTGATCATCATCAAAACTAGGGTGATAGGCCTTTGGGCCAACACATGCTACTCGGTAAACCTTTCATTGGGTGTTTATATAGATATAAATAACAGAATAATAAAATATATAATATTGGTAGTTTGGGGTTTAATCCACGCAAACATCAAATTAGAGGTTAGTAAAGATTCATAATCACATCACTTTACTATAAATAGGTGGCAGAGCCTCCTTTCAAATATAGTAGTGGTGTTATATGAACAATATTAGTATAATAATCCTGTTTTTCGTAATCACATCACATTACTATAAATAGGTGGCAGAGCCTCCTTTCATTATAATAGTGATGTTATACCAATATTATAAGTAGCATAGCTTGCCATTTTTACCTTGAGAGAGTAGAGGCAGAGCTGAGACTTGTGATGGGACTTTCCCTTGAGCAATGGAAGTAGAGGCTCGTGACAAGACTTTTACCTTAATCTAATGGAGGTAGAGACTTGTGGTAGAACTTTTTTCCTGAGCTGAAGGAGGTAGAGGCTGGGGACAGAACTAGAGCGATCGTGCTAATAACGTGTTGTAAAACTCTGAGAAATATATCACCATAACAGAGAATTTTAGAGACAGAGTAGAACTAAGAATTCTTATTGATTTCTGAAGTGTACATTGAAATGAATAAGGAAGGGCCTATTTATAGGAAAACTTTGAGATACTATGAAGTCACTATGCAAGTTTGCGTCATCGCTTGCATCAACGCATAGTAAAATCATTAATGGTGCATAGTAAAGGTTGGCAGCCATTGTTTTATAACAAAACGATAATTTTTTTTTGCATATATATGTTTTGTGGTAGTGATTTTCTGCCAAAAGTGATTGGACAATCGATCCTCACCACAAGCGAGAAATAAATGATAGTGCACGTAAATGAAGTACAACACAGAAAAGAGAGACATATAAGATTTTATGTGAAAACCCTTAATCAGAAAAAATCATAGGGAGGAGGATGAGCTTCATTATAATTCTCAGGTTATAAGAATTACAGGAATGTAAAGAGTGTATCAGATTGGAGTCCAATCAGAATAAGGATCAGTTCATAATTCAAAATCAGATGAACTCACAATTTCACCACAATTTCCAAAATCAACGTCCATACTCATATTTTCAAGAACCAATCACAAAGAGTATGGAAGACATGATTCCGAATCCAAATTCTGTTACACGGCCTATCAGTAGGTTAGATTCACTTTTGAGCGAATTGATCAATGAGAGTGAGGAAAGCCTTTCTTGTCAACCTTTGACCGATTCTTATATCCCTAACTTTACTGATTGGACCCATGAATCATGTCATTTTGGAAATCTAGCTTCAATTTCAGAACATACATTTGAACTTGACCTCCAAGTTATGAAAGTCACCTGGACCTTCTGGCAAGTTATCCCTTCCCTGAAATTGAAATCGAACCTGAATGTGATCCTGAACTTCCTGTTGGGAACTCCATTTCACTTTTTGATTCAATAATGACCCCGGTATCCTTACCAGATTTTTTCTCTTTTCCGGAGTCAACATTGAATCCTGTACCCATACACCGTGAAATAGAATCACCAATATCTTTTGATCACACTTCATTAATGGGGACAGTGTGTGAACGTCAATTCTTTGATTTGAACTCTATTTTTGAACCAATTTCGCCTCTCATTGTTGACTCTCGACTTAATCTGAGTCAACTTTCTGAGTCGGTATCGGTTTTTGTTCCTGTTCTATTTGAGTCCAAATCACTCATCTCTCAAAATCACACTTCATTGTTGACAAGACTGTTGAAGAAAATGACTCAGTAATTATTTTTGAAAATTGGAAATTAGATGGGGATAATTTTTTAAATAAAATCATTCATTCAATCAACATTTTATTGGGTCATATTAAAGAGGTCATTGGTGGGTTCCTGCACGATCCACGCTATTTTGATTGGGTAGCAACGCTTGGCCCAATCAGACCACCATCGGAGCCACCCCCTTGAGGTAATCTCCTTCCCTCTCTATTTGTTTCATGTATTTACACATTCACGATGCATTGAGGACCATGCATGAGATAAGTGTGGGGGAGGGTTTACTAACATAGTTAGTTTTATATTTTCTTTCTTTTACACTTCTTTTTCTTAAACAAAACAAAAACAAAAAAAAAACAAAAACAAAAACAAAAAAAACAAAACAAAATCTTTTATATAAAAACTTTTCTTTTCTTTTTACAAAACTTTTTGAAACAAGAAAAATAGTTTTTGATTTGTTTTTAAGAAAATTAAGATTATCTTAGGAATTAGGAAGACCTAAAATTATGAAATTTTAAACCTAGTCAAAATAATAGATCTTGTCTAAATTATAAAATAAGAAAGTAAGATTGAAAAGATAATTTGATCTTGAATTTTTTGCCTTAGATTTATGCACTCCACACTTACACAATTTTTGAGATTGAAACAAAGACTGAAAATGCCATAAAAATATATATTAAAAAAAAATTATTATGATAATAAAAATCACTTATTGAAGTTGGGTAATTATGCCTCAGGAAGCATGATTATTCATACCTAAAATGGTGAACAAAAAAATAAAAAAACCCCCTTTAGTTTTGTGGCCTTATTTACTCGAGTCCTTAAGTCTGAGGGATGTTTTCTCATCTGGTGCCCTAAGACCATCTGGTTTGGGAGTCACCGGCTAAAGGCTCACTACCCGGGTAAATAAGAAAGCCTAAGAAAACTAAGGGAAGGAAAAAGAAAAAATAAATAAATAAAAAATATAATATATATATTAAATAAACGGCATGAAAGTTAGAGTCGATATCCCAAAAACCTTCACTATTCACAAAGTGCATATTTTTCTAAGAATTTTATGAAAGATCAAAGAGTCAATTCAATTTTAAATTCTTACATTTAATTTATAACAAGATTTTTTGTATTTTGACTTAGTTTAAGAAAGAAAAATTTCTGGTTAACCTATGACCTTAGATCACTTATATTTTCGCAAAAATATTTCAACACTTTTCTCTATTTTCAAAATGTGTTTTCAAAATACTAACATTTGATTTCTTTTTTTTATGGATTTTGTGGGTGTAATCCGCTGAAAACAACTCCTCCTCTAGGGGAAACTTAGAGGTTTAACGGCTTGTTGCACATGCTCAGTGCAATCGCGTCACCTGCGAAAGTGGTGTAATAATTCCTTAGTTTTTTGTTTTGCTCGGGACGAGTAAAAGATAAGTGTGGGGGTGTGATTAGTATCTAATTTTGCATAATTTGTATCACATCTTCACATTGATTTCATATTAAATTTTGCTAATAAAGCTTTACTTCCTTGATTCTAGGTCCATGGTGTGCAATGAAGAAGAAGACCCTAAATCACCATTTAATTGGTGATTAAAAGCCTATTAAAGGTAGCCATTGACCTAGAGAGATGATTCTGTAAAAACCAAGGGCTGTAAAGACGAAACCAGGCACAGGGCCAGACAGGGGACAGACGGGACCGCGCGCGACTCGAAGCGCTGCGCGCGCGGCCACCGTATGGCCGCGGCTGCGGCCGCGCTTCGGGCCAGGGTTTGTCCCCTGGCCCCCCTCTTCCCTGATGCCTATATATACCCCCCTGGGTTCCAAAACAAGGAGATATGTAGAGTTTTAGGAGTAGTTTCATCTTCATGTTGTAGTTTATGGTGGTTTAGTTTAGGTTAGTGTTCTTCTTCTTCCTCCCTTGTATTTTCCATTTTGTAGATCTTGTAATAGGGAGAGAGAGTGGTACATGTTGGAAAGCAAGAGTGCTTGTAATAGAAGGTGACAATCTATGAAAGGTGCTCTCTTACCTTATCTTTGTTTTCTACTCTTTAATCTCTTTTACATGTGTAGCTAATCTTTTCTCTCATGGCAACTAACTATTAACCACCAACTTGCTAACTTCTTTTATGATAATCCACATGAATCTAATAGCCTCGTCTTGGCCTTGCTCTTGCAAGAGCCATTGATGGCTCATGATGATGGATCTAACTCTAACTTTCTAACCACTAACAAGATAACATTACTTTACTCCATGCTTACTTTTAGTTTTGATGGTTTAAGTGTAGCTTGAACTTGTTTTGTTATGTTGGGTTGTGATGAGTTACATATGGGTCATGCTTTGAATCGCTCTTGAACCAAGGACTAGTGATGGCTAATGATACATGTGAGGCAACTATCACTAAGCGGTTAGCATATTGGTGGAGCCATTAGTAGTTAGTAGCCATGAGCTTTCTTTCTTTTTCACTTTTTTTTAAAAATACAACAAAATCACAAACATATTCTTTTCTATATTTCCCACTTCTTTGTGTTTCACGGTACTTCTCTTTTCATTCTTTTCTTTCTTTTCTTTTCATTCTTTAAAATTTTGAAGAATCTTTAACACACACGTGAATCAACCGGTAAAGCTTCTATCGCCTCCCATCCTTGTGGATTCGACTCGTTTTAGCCTCTATGCTACAACGGAAGTATCGAGGAAGCCAAAGCACACACACTTTAAATCTTGATTTCAAAACATACACTTTTTGTGCGCGATTTTCCCCCGATCAACCATAAAGAAGCAGCATCTATAAGACGAAGATCCCTCTATTTTTACTATGATCCAATAGTAAAGACACTATACCGTCGCTCATATGACAGTATTCTCCTCCGTTGCCTTTCTAATGCAGAGGCACAAGAAGTGCTTAAAGAAACGCATGACAGCATATGCTAAGCTCATCAGCCAGGACCAAAACTCAAAGACTGATTACACAAGTTTGGATACTATTGGCCGACCATGATAGCCGATGCCATCCAATACGCACGAAGGTGTAAAGCCTGCCAAATCCATGCGGACTTCATACATCGGCTTCCAGAGTTGCTCAATCCAACTGTTACTTCATGGCCATTTGAAGCATGGGGAATCGATATCATAGGGCCGATCAGCCCCTCTTCAACAAAAGGTCACCGGTTTATCTTAGCAATAACCGATTACTTCTCAAAGTGGGCAGAGGCCATACCGCTTGTGGAAGTTAAAACTTCTAATGTGATTAATTTTATCAAGCACCATGTCATCCATCAATTTGGTGTCCTTAGGCGGATCATACATGATAACCGTCCCCAATTCGTGAGTCAGGTATTCTACCGATTTTGTGATAAGTACCGGATTCAGAATATGGCATCAACTGCTTATAACCCTGTCGCTAATGGCTTAGCGGAGGCATTCAACAAAATAATTATTAAGCTACTCAAAAAATTCATTTCATCAAATAAGCGAGATTAGAATGAGAAGCTTAGTGAATGTCTTTGGGTCTACCAAACCACAGTTAGGACCCGACAGGTAATACACCCTTTTTCCTGGTATACAGGTGTGAAACAATCATACCATTAGAAATCCAGATGCCATCATTACGAGTCGCCTTGATGACCAGAATGACAAAGAAGAACAATGATCAGTTACGTCTTCAAGAGCTCGAAGCACTGGATGAGAAGCGATTACAAGCTCAACAACATATTAAGTTGTATCAAGCGCGAATCTCAAAGGCCTTCAATAAGAAGGTTAAGCAAAGGGTTTTCCAGAAAGGAGATTTACTTTTAGCCGTCAAACGACCAATGATCATGACGCACAAAATCAAAGGCAAATTTCAGCCCCAATGGGAAGGACCGATTGTGATAGATACAGTCTATTCGAATGGAGCATATCGCCTTATGACTTCAAACGGCGACATACTCATGATGCCAATAAACGACAGATTCTTAAAGAAGTATTATCCTTGATAGGATCTTTCTCATGATCAAGTTAACATTATAACTCTGATCAGGACCTTCAGATCTAAGATATGTAGAAAGAGCGCTCCTCTCTTTCTCTAACGAGATCATACAACCATAAACCAGTGTCGAGCCGATCGAACACCAGGTGTATCAAAGAAGAATCAAGGTTATGAATTCGCTGTTAGCTAGTATCGAGTCGATCGAATGCCTTTGACATTGAAGAAGAAAACAAGGGATCAAGTTGTTTTAGCCTTGTCACTCTTCTCATATAAACATTTACCTGACTTCAACTTAGAAGAATAGGTCATATTTTGAAGTCAAGCATGTCTAAGCCACGATTTCTGGCAGATGGATTATTTAGCCTGACTTTTCTATGTATGATGGTGGCATACCTCCCTGCTCTGGTTCGATCGATCGAAGCTCGACCCAACGACAAAAGGTCCGACCAAACAAATAAGTCCATCTGATGACTTGTCAAGCTGAACTTATCAAAGAAGGTTCATGACACATCCTTCTGCAGAATCTTTCCAATATGGTAACAAGGAAAGGATTGGCAGAGAATCCACGAGGGAATGATAATCTTCAGACCAAGATCTCATGGAATTCATGTCTACTCCTTTAATCCCCAACCCACCTACAGAGTGAAAACTCAGGGAAAGCATCGCGTTACTCAAAGTAACAAAATAATCCAACGCTGCTAGCGGTTAAGGATAGAGAAAATTTTGGCCTTTAAGCCCAACATAAGTCCTTAACAACTCATCATGCTAAGGGAATAACATGGATAGCCCGACTTAAATGGCAGTTGGTAAAGGCATATCAAATCCGTTGACAGCTGAGGATTTGCTAAAATCCTAAGGGACTTGTTCCCATTGATTCCCTCTCCAAAATCACTTACCAATTCCCGTCATGGAATGATAAGACCACGTAAAAAGGTATTCATATCCCTTGCGAAATGACAAGTCTAATCTATGATGTTAACATTAAACCTCTGATAGTGAGATTCTGGCCTATTTCCTAGCGGATAAAACTAATATCCCTGCGAGTTTGGTCAACGTTCCCAGAGAATAAACTCCGCTTGTCATTTCTCTTCAATAGAATGACAGGTCCACTCAAATTACTATTATGTTCAAACATCTCTAACAGTAGATGAATCCTTGTTAAGTTAACATCACACCTCTGACAAGTTGCTTTACAAATCCCCACGGAGTTTTCTGACATATAATCTTTCATGAGGTTCGTATTTCTTAGCTCCCCAGCAAGTCTCTAGTAGACTCTTTTCAAAGTCTATTATTTCCCACTCAGTCCCTACTGGACTCTCTTGGTTGTCACGTTAACAATATGCCTCTGACAATTTCTTCCAAAAAAAAATATCCAAAGGAGATATCAATTTTCCATGGAATTTATAATCAAATCCTATTTCCCCCGATGGGATTATTTCTTTTACTGTTATGTCCAGCTTGTCACCTCTGAACGGTAAAAATCCTGAGCTTGGTAGCAATTGTCAATCAGTTATGTCCATATTTCCTCTGAACCGACAGATAACCAAGTCTCATCTTTCAGTCCAGTAAGGACTATTCCTAGCCATTATGTCCCATTCGCCACCTCTGAACGGCAGGGCTTTGAGTTTAGCAATTCCCAATTGGTTATGTCCATATCACCTCTGAACCGACAGATACCTAAGTCTCCCTTCTTATGGTACTTCAACTGTCATGTCTAGTTTGCCACCTCTGAACAGATAAGTCCATAACTTTGTCCTCTTTCCCTCTATTAAGGTTAGGAGTTCTTACTGTCATGTTAATACGACTACCTCTGAATAGCGAATTGTGAGCCTGATGTTTCTTAGTTAGTCATGTCCATATTACCTCTGAACCACAGGTACCCAGATCCAATTCACCCTTCAGCCCCTAGTGGGCTAGCTGCTAAGTTAATGCGACTACCTCTGGCAGCGGATTCGAAATTTAGTGTGTTTTAGTCTATCATGTCCAGTATATCACCTCTGAAAGACGGGTCCCTAAAATCGAATTCACCTTCATTTTGTCATCATGTCTAGATTATCACCTCTGAATGACAAAGTTTCGAGCTTGGTGTCTTCTCAATCGGTCCTCAATCGGTCATATCCAATTCATCACCTCTGGACCGATAAATAGCCAAGTCTTCCTTTTTGCTTATTGTTATGTCCAGTTTGTCACCTCTAAACAGTAAACACTCCGAGTTTGGTAATTTCTAATCAGTTATGTCCAGTTTGTCACCTCTGAACCTATGAATATCTAATATCATCTTTCTTTGTCGTTATGTCCAGTTCATGACCTCTGAACGACAAGGCTTCGGGTCTGGTGATTCCTAATCATCATCACCTCTGAATGGTAAAATTTCTTATGCTGGGTTGGTCGCTTTTAATTGGCAAACCCTAGTTCAAATAGAAATTATCACAGGTTGTGGTGTCTAATTTATCTTAACCTATTCGTAAATCCGATGATCTTTAATCTGTTACGTTAATATTTACCTCTGAACAGTAAAGATCGTCAAGCTCATTGCTTCTGTCCTTATCTCAATATGATTTGAGTCAAGCCATTTCTCAATTTTGTAACTAGTCCTATCAGTTTATTACCTCTAATTAGATTAGTATACCATTATGTCCTTTCCTTTTTGAGAATTGTAGTACAACTTGAAAGTAAGAATTGCAAATCCAGAAGATAAAACAAGTTGAAAATACGACAGAGGAGTCAAATAAAATTACTTTTTATTGATTCTTAAAGAGGGATACATGGATTACAAGCTACGAGAGTGCTTCGTAAGACTTGATCCGTTCTTCAAGGATGGCCAACCTATTCTTCCTCTCCTCAGCAGCTCTGATGAATGCCTGCGACCTCAACTCGACCTCATTAAAGCTCGCTGTCTGGGACAGACAAGCCTCAATTTCAGTCAAAGTTGCCCTTTGAGCTAGCTCCTATTACAGGACTTCGTCATTTTGAGCCTTAAGCTACTCTAGCTGAACAATCTCCTCAAGGCTCACCGGTTCAGCCTTGGACAAAAGAAGATAGGCTCTCTTGATCATTTCCTTGGCCTTTTCAATCTTATCCTCAGCATCAAGAAGAGCACTATTAGAAGCATCTATAGCATCTCTGATTTCTACTTTCCTCGTCTCTAAGGATTTTAAATCTGAAGATATTACCTTAACTGCTTCCTGTGCTGCAAGATGGGCTTTACGCATTTGAGCAGTGAGATGTTCAAGCTGTTCATTAACTGAGGAGTCCAAATCTGAATTACTGAGATGGCGCCATTCGTCTACATCCCTCTCAAGCCTCTCCACCAGAAGCTCCAATGTGGCAGCTTGGTCATCTCCTCCAAAGTCCAGAACACTGTCAATACTTCAAGAGAGGACCACCTTCAAAGCAGAGAACGAGGTAGTCGAGCCCTTCAAGACCAAAGCAACAGATCGCTTCAAGCCCTTATAAAAGCTATCGACTAGACCAGCCATAAATTCACTCCCGGCTTCAACTACTCTCGGTGAATGAGTAGCCCCTGAAGGCAAAACTTCCACCGGTTTTACTGACATAACTGTAGAGGGGATGGCAGAAGCGTTGGCTGGAGAAATATGAGGGATCCCTGGTGATCTCGTAGGAGTCCTCATTGAAACTAGTACACTAGCCACAATCGAAGTAGGGCTGGTGACCATTTCTGGAAGAGCTGGCTCAACAACCAGTATCGGAGAAGTAGGACTGGTAATTACCTTCAGCTCCGCGGTAGTCAGGATGGGTAGCGTTAACGAAACCACTGGCATCTCACTTATTGATGTAGTTAAAAGTTAGATTAGTTCTGTAACCACTGTCCCCTCAGCCTCTTTGGTACCACTGGCCGGTTCAGGCTGATAAAACGGCAGGTCGTGATACAAGGCATTCACCTCGGCAGCGTCCGTTGCGGCCGAAGTACTTTGCTTCACTCCTAATTCCCTTAGAAAGATTAGCTGGCTCCTTTGAAATCGATGCACCCAAAGGTGAAACACCAATGGCAAGACTTTATTGAGCCAGGCATGACAAATAATGGAAGAAAATTGTTTACAAAAGATCGAAACACTACTAAGAAGTGGTACCGCCTCAACTGCTTCAGCTGCAGTCTCTTCCCGAACTTCCTTAGCGGCAGCATCAATTCCACCGAGCTCCATAGGAAAGTTTTTGGCAGATGCAGGAGGGACGGTCGGTTCACCTTCACTCGCCGAAGCCTTTGTGGTCCATCCTATAGAGCTGGAGGCTATAGGACTTCCTTTTGAAGTCCCAGCACCCGAAGGACCAACATTAGCCATGTCACCTTCAGAATCTTCTGAGACGACGAAGTAGCTAGCTTCGTCACCTTCTTTATAAGTGAACAGGGGATCATAATAATCCCCCTGTTCTCCTATAGCCTCCGCTCTTGGTTCTCTTGCCGTCTCGGTTCCTGAATCATAGGATAAACGAATGAGATGTATGAAATATATATAGTATATGTCCTAAGAATAGAACTGATATTACTCAGGTTAGGAACAGCTTTATCAACTGTCTGCCTCAAAGCCGATAGCTTAATAAATAACGGAGCAGAAGGGGGAAGCACTGCTGATTCATCCTCTGTAATAATGGTGGGAGTGTAGCGATGAGGCTTCTTCACTATCCTCTTCTTGCGAGATTCGCTTTGCCGCTTTCGTTTGAAGTGGACGTCGGGATCTTCTTCCTCCACCTCTTCTACTTTCACATTGATTGGTAGTGAAAAATGCATAATTGTCATCATATTTACCATCACATTTTCATATTTATTCATATAATTCTGCACATTTACTAATATTTTGTTATTTAATGTGTGCAGGCCTTGAGTGTTGAATTAAATAAAGAAATAAAGCTTAATGAAGCCCAAAAGCCCATATCCAAGCCCAAGTCCAAGCCCAGGTGCAAAAATGCAAATACACAAGGGCTAAAGTTGCAAATATCAAAGATGAGGGAAGGATAGACTTCTATCTAACCCTAAACACTTGCAGATGAGAATAAAAGCTAAAGATAAGAGTGCAAAAATAAGGAAATTCGTGGATAAAGATATTGGGAGATTTGAAATCTAGATAACTTGATTCCCAAGTTATATCCAAATCCCACGATAAAGAGTCAGGATCAACCTTCCAGAAACAAACGCCCAGATGGACGGATCAGGAGAGGCCACGCGCCAAAGCGCGTGGCCAACCGACACCAGAGAGCCGCGAAAACGCGGCCCAAGCCGCGTTTCTGCGGCAGTTTAGATGAGATCACGTACCAGATTTCGTGTACAGGTTTATCCAGGACTCTTCTCCCTTCTGCACCTATAAATACCCCCTGCAGTGCAACGTACAGGGCATCCAGAGACTATTAGGGTTTTCTTTTAGCCATTGTTCTTTAAATTTCTGCAAGATTGTAATTTTCATTTCATGCACGTTGTGGAGAAGAAGGAGCTTTGTAATTGGAGGATTATTCTGCAATAAAGGTTACCTTTTTCCCATTTCTTTCATTATCTTTTGACTTATTTTTATTCTCTGTGATCTGTTCTGGTTTTCTTTTTCTTTGCTTCTTTGCAATCTTTCTTATTAAACAACATAAAAAAAATAAATAAATTGAAAAGATAAAAAAAATGATGAACTAATTTCCTCTAGTGGTTTGCTGAGATTCTTAAAGCAAACCTAGAGCAGTTAAGTTTTGATCAGATTGATGACCATCTCTAGAAACCCTAGGTTTAATAATTACTTTTCTTGAAAATTAAACAGATAACTAGACTTCTTAATCTAGGTTGCATATTTAAAAGACTCTTCATGACTTCAAACTTAAAAACTAGGACAGCCTAAATTTAAGATTATTCTTCTCTTAAGCTGTACCTAGATGTTAGGTTGGACCATAGTTTAGTTTTTAATAATGTAACTTAGTTAGAATCTTGTATTGGTTTCTCTTGCTTGAATTATTCATAATAACCTAGGGTGAATTACTTACATCTCAATATGATGATCAATCTCCTTAACTTGCAATAGGGTTGTGGTAGAAGATTAGCAAAACCACATCTTTCATATCATATATCTCAAATCTAATCTCTTTTCTCTTATTTTGAAGATACAGAGGAATCGGGTCGAAAAGCTTGCATCGCATCCTTTCCTGAGGATCACGACCCGCCTGAGCCCTTGCTACAGCGGATTCGCATTGAGACTAAGAAATCTACACTTCATTCTTTTTATTCACAAATTCTTAAATTCTCAATCAAATTTTGGCGCCGTTGCCGGGGAAGGAACGGCACGATTTCCTCAATCTAATTATTTTTTATTCTTTCTGTTTGCAGATACAGAGAACAGGAAAACAAAGCAGCATAAAGGACACATAGCAACTCTGTGCCTCTGCCCTCGAAGGCAGAGCATCAGAGCCTACTCCTTTGCCGCGGTTCCGCGGCAATAGCCGCATTTCCGCGGCAAGAGTAGTTCACTACTCATCAAATTTTCTGCAGGTTGCTCTGCATTGCAAATATTGCTTGCTGCTGTGATTAAATTTCTCTGTGATCACTCTGCAACTGCTAATTAATAACATTAACCCATTTGTTGATAATAAAAAAAAGATTAGACTCTTGCATTTAGGGCACGTGTCTATTTTAATTTTTTAATTCTGTTGAAGAGTACTGGCGACAAGGTACGTCTGCATTGCATATAGATTAGGAAGCACTCTTGGCTGTTTACTGCTTTTTGAGTGATTACTTTTCTACTACTTTACACGTACACAAAATATCTTAAGGGCATAACCTATAAACAAGATAAGGTGGGGATTTCATCACCCTTCCTTGGCCCACAAATCATATCCGTCACACTCACAACCCTAACCTTAAGTAAAATTTGACTAGACGTTGGCCCTAGGTTAACTCGGACTCAATAGGAGATTGACCTAAGGAGAAAATTGTTCGAAATTAACTCTTGTCAAATCGGTGTCTAGGCAGGGGATTGAGGGCCGAAAGCCCGAAGAACGGTGGTTATTTAATTAAGGAACGTCTCTAACGGAAAACCTCCCACCGGTCTTGCCACCTGCCTGGCCGATTAGTTTGTGGTTAACGTCGACAATAGACCTCCTAAGGACAGTCTAAAGTTAGGAGTCGTCTAGGTCAAGGCTTACCCTAGATTAGGATTTTTGATTTTTTTTATTTTTTATTTGATTGATTGGGTGAACTTGTTTGCTGATTGTGCATGTCCGCTTGGTCAAGAGACCCTCTTACATCCAGGCTAACTAGAACTAGTTCACCACCCGAGCAAAAGCCCGACTCACACATGGCACAACCAATATCACTCCAAGATAGGTTCTATCCTATTAGGACCTCTCTTCCTTCTTGCATCAAGCTTAACGATGAAGGTGTTGACCCATTTGAGCTTAAGCCACAATACATCAACACCCTTCCGAAATTTCATGGACTTGACTCCGAGGATGCATACTTCTTCATAAGGGAATTTGAGGAAGTATGTCTCATGATGAATATTCCTAAGTTAGGAAAAGATGACATCAAACTTAGGTTTGTCCCCTTTGCTTTGAAGGATTTAGCAAAGAAATGGCTCTACAGTCTAGAGGCCGGTTCAATATCTTCGTGGGATAATTTTGTTAAGGCATTCTTAAAAAAATTTTATCCCGTCCACAAGACTGCACTGATTAGGAAGAACATCTTACAGTTTAAGCAAACAGCCAATGAACCTTTTTGGAAGTATTTCGAACGTTTTAAGGACCTCCTTGCCCAATGCCCTCACCATGGGATAGAGAAATGGCGACTTTGCCAAGTTCTATATGATGGATTAGAATATCAAACTAAAACGCTGTTAGAATCCATGTGCCAAGGAGGATTTCTGAAAAAGGACGAAACTGAAGGATGGTTATTATATGAAGAATTAGCTGATAATACCATCCAATGGGAACCAACTCCGGAAAAATTTAGGACTAATGACCCTACTTCTTCTAAAGGAGGTATCCATTCCATTGAGACCAACATAGCAACCGATGCTAAGTTAGCTGCTGTAATGCGAAGACTAGAGGCTCTTGAAACTAAAGAACCAGTCTCTGTGAACCAAGTCAGCCCAACATCTTCTGTGGGCTGTACTTATTGTCAAGATATGAACCATGTGTTCGAGGAATGTCCTGTCTTCATCGCGCATCAAAGGTTGCCCGAACATATGAGTGCTGCCTTCACAAGGCCCGCCAACAATTCGCCCCCCAATAATCCATATTCGCCCACTTACAATCCCGGTTGGAGAAACCATCCCAATTTGTCATGGGGCCAAAGTAACAATGATCAAACTAGGCCCAAATTCTCCAACAATTTCCAAAATCCGCCCTATCAAAATCCTCCACCCTCTTTCCAATATTCACAAATGGAATCAAGGCTCTCCAATATGGAAAGAAAGGTGGACACTCTCGTTAAAAGCAATGACACGCTGGCTCAAGTTTTGACTAGGATAGAGATGCAAATGAATCAGCAAGAAAGGCAAAAGGGTACTCTACCTAGTCAACCATTCCCAAACCCTAGGAACTCTAGTCAAGCTCACTTGGCTGAAGAGAATCATATGAGTCAGTGCAATGCGATTCATACATTGCGGTCGGAAAAACAAGTTGATAACCAAGTATCAACACCATCAAGTTCCAAACAAGCATTCAGCTTGCCTGATCCCACTCCATCTCAACTTGATGCCAACAACACAAAAAAAGACAAGTCAGCCAAAAATATGCACAAGCCCATCGCACCCTACCCAAATAGGCTTAAAGATAAGCAATGTGCACAAATGGATAAGGTACGCGAGATTTTAATCAAGTCAAGATTAATATACCTCTTCTTGATGCAATCCAACAAGTCCCTAAGTATGCCAAGTTTATTAAGGACATGTGCACAAAGAAGAGAAAGACTAATGTGCCCAAGAAAGTTTTTCTAGCCACTAACATTAGTGAGCTATTGTCCAACCAGATCCCTGTCAAGTATAAGGACCCTGGTTGCCCCACCATCTCTTGCACAATAGGTCAAACTGCAATTAAGCATGCACTTATTGATTTGGGAGCAAGTATCAACTTACTCCCCTTCTCAGTCTACCAATAACTTGGGTTGGGCGAGCTTAGTCCGACTAAGGTTAATTAGCTGACCGATCCGTCAAAATTCTCAAAGGAGAAATTACCGATGTACTCATCCGAGTTGGGGAGTTTATCTACCCAGTAGATTTTGTTGTTCTGGAGACCGAACCTGTATCCACTCTTCGGTCTCAAACTCCCGTTATCCTAGGGCGTCCGTTCCTTGCAACTGCAAATGCGATCATAAATTGTAGGAATGGATCCATGAGGTTGACCTTTGGAAACATGACTAAAGAGGTCAATATCTTCAACCTGGAAAACCAATCTCGTAAGATAAAAGACCAAACATTTGAGGTGAACTTCATTGAGAACATTTGTGAAAAAGAAAGTGAAAATGAGTCTCTATTTCTTGACAAGTTATTTGAGGATAAGTGCGATTTTAGTGATAAGATGACACATGTTGAGGATTATAATTTTAAAGTTCCCTTTAAAAAATGAAGATTTGATCTAAGTATCTTCAAAGAGCCAAGCACTGAAATATCGCATGAGAATATAGTTCAAGAAACTCCGGTTGACTTAACTTTCGAAAGTCTCTTTGAAGAAGAACTCCTGTGTTTAGATACACCGATTAAGGAGATGTTGGTTAATTATTCACTTTCAGGGAAAAGTGTTGATTTAAGTTTTGAGGAGATGTACGGAACTGAGCTAGAATTTCTCGGCAAGGAAGTTCCAACTGAAAGGTGTGATGAATTTTTGAATAATGGAGGTGGACATATGATGAGGAAGAGCCTAAAGAAGATGAAACTGGGGGGAGAGAAAGTTAAAACAAAAATGTTGGTCTCCCCATTGTGCCTTATAAAGAGAACCCATTGGAATGATGAGAAACGAGCTAGAGGGATGAATCCTAAGCAGTTCTAGGTGAGAGTGATACATGTGTTGTACATATTATGGTATACTATTATTTTTTGCCTCTCTTTACATTTTTCTTCATGCATTCATGCATTTCATACATTGAGGACAATGCATGAGATAAGTGTGGGGGAGGGTTTACTAACATAGAAAAGATTAATTAATAAAATTAAAAAAATATTTTTCTCTTTATTTGTTCTAACATTTCAAAAAAAAATTTAAAAATTAAAAAAAAATTTTTTTTTTTTTTTATAAAAAGGACAGTATTTTGACTTATTTTTGAAAGAAACCTAAGTTAGTTTTAAGGATTAGGAAAATCATGATTAGGATTTCTAAAAACTTGGTCAAAATAAATAAATTGTTGAATTTTTAAGTATAGGAGGAGAAATTGAATAAGTAGTTAGTCTTAATTTTTACCTTAATGAAATGTGCATACCAAATGCATATCTAGGATTCTAAGACAAAGACCTTGTGCCTTATAAAAAAAAAAATCACCAATTAAGCTGATACATGTGCCTCAAGAAGCATAAGTATTCATGCCTAAAGGTGAGTAAATAAAATAAAGTCCTTAGTTTTGGGGCCTAGTTCACTCGAATTTGAGTCCGCGGGGTGTTTTCTCACCTGGTGCCCTAAAGCCAACCGGTTTGGGAGTCATCGACTTTAAGTTCGTTACATGGGTGGATTAGAAAGCCTAAGGAAATTAAGGAAAAATTACTTATATATGTATTAACACATCTAATAGTCAATTAGTTAGGTATGAGGGCCTCAAGAAGCCTTAATGCTTATACGAAAGAAAATTAGATGCGTTATACATATTAAAAAAGAAAAGAAAAAAATATATATATATAGAGGCATGAGAGTCCAAGTTAAGGAATTCCTAGTATAAATTCATAAGGATGCATATGATCTTTGGTAACGAAAAAGACTATATTAGAAATTCAATTTTAATCCTTACCTAAAATGAATAACAATTAACTTTATTAAGACTAAGTTTAAGAATGAATAAAATGATAATCCTAAAACTTATAGACTACTTAGTCTCTTCAAATATAAGTCAAATACTTTCCTTTTTATGGATTTTGTGGGTGTAATCCGCTGAAAACCCTCACGAGACAACACTCGTCCTCTAGGGTAACCTATAGGTTTAACGGCTTGTTGCACGTGCTAAGTGCAACCGTGATTCCTACGAAAGTGAGTTAGGTTAGATTAATTTTTATTTTCTTTTTCTTTTTCTTTGTTTTTACTCGAGGACGAGCAAAAAGATAAGTGTGGGGGTGTGATTGGTAGTGAAAAATGCATAATTGTCATCATATTTACCATCACATTTTCATATTTATTCATATAATTCTGCACATTTACTAATATTTTGTTATTTAATGTGTGCAGGCCTTGAGTGTTGAATTAAATAAAGAAATAAAGCTTAATGAAGCCCAAAAGCCCATATCCAAGCCCAAGTCCAAGCCCAGGTGCAAAAATGCAAATACACAAGGGCTAAAGTTGCAAATATCAAAGATGAGGGAAGGATAGACTTCTATCTAACCCTAAACACTTGCAGATGAGAATAAAAGCTAAAGATAAGAGTGCAAAAATAAGGAAATTCGTGGATAAAGATATTGGGAGATTTGAAATCTAGATAACTTGATTCCCAAGTTATATCCAAATCCCACGATAAAGAGCCAGGATCAACCTTCCAGAAACAAACGCCCAGATGGACGGATCAGGAGAGGCCACGCGCCAAAGCGCGTGGCCAACCGACACCAGAGAGCCGCGGAAACGCGGCCCAAGCCGCGTTTCTGCGACAGTTTAGATGAGATCACGTACCAGATTTCGTGTACAGGTTTATTCAGGACTCTTCTCCCTTCTGCACCTATAAATACCCCCTGCAGTGCAACGTACAGGGCATCCAGAGACTATTAGGGTTTTCTTTAGCCATTGTTCTTTAAATTTCTGCAAGATTGTAATTTTCATTTCATGCACGTTGTGGAGAAGAAGGAGCTTTGTAATTGGAGGATTATTCTGCAATAAAGGTTACCTTTTTCCCATTTCTTTCATTATCTTTTGACTTATTTTTATTCTCTGTGATCTGTTCTGGTTTTCTTTTTCTTTGCTTCTTTGCAATCTTCTTATTAAACAACATAAAAAAATAAATAAATTGAAAAGATAAAAAAAAAATGATGAACTAATTTCCTCTAGTGGTTTGCTGAGATTCTTAAAGCAACCCTAGAGCAGTTAAGCTTTGATCAGATTGATGACCATCTCTAGAAACCCTAGGTTTAATAATTACTTTTCTTGAAGATTAAACAGATAACTAGACTTCTTAATCTAGGTTGCATATTTAAAAGACTCTTCATGACTTCAAACTTAAAAACTAGGACAGCCTAAATTTAAGATTATTCTTCTCTTAAGCTGTACCTAGATGTTAGGTTGGACCAGCGTTTAGTTTTTAATAATGTAACTTAGTTAGAATCTTGTATTGGTTTCTCTTGCTTGAATTATTCATAATAACCTAGGGTGAATTACTTACATCTCAATATGATGATCAATCTCCTTAACTTGCAATAGGGTTGTGGTAGAAGATCAGCAAAACCACATCTTTCATATCATATATCCCAAATCTAATCTCTTTTCTCTTATTTTGAAGATACAGAGGAATCGGGTCGAAAAGCTTGCATCGCATCCTTTCCTGAGGATCACGACCCGCTTGAGCCCTTGCTACAGCGGATTCGCATTGAGACTAAGAAATCTACACTTCATTCTTTTTATTCACAAATTCTTAAATTCTCAATCACACATCCTCCATGGGGACTGTGCCTACCCCACAAGGAGCATCTGGCGGAGCCTCATTACCTACGTTTCCTTCAAAGTAGGGACTTTCTACATCTGAAGCCTCACTATCAACAGTAGTGACGAACACTCCGAGGCCTGGCACGCGGACCCTCCTGCCCTCGCCCCTCTTAATGACTTTTCGCTTCAGCCGCCGAGAGATGAACTTCACGCCAAAAGAGTTAATAGGAAATCTGGTTGGTGTAGAGTTCGAAGTCTGTACCACTGACAGAACCCCAAAGTTGTCTGAAGGTTCGGAGTTCTCAGCGGCATGCACAGTCGCGCCTCAGTACAGCCAGTGATGAAGAACTTCTAGGCATGAGCACCATCAATAAGGCTCCCCATGAAGGCCAGGCTGGTGTTCGGATTACCTACATATAGTTGGTTATACCCGAACTGACGGGCAAATCGACTCGGGACATAAGGCTCTAAATAGCAGGTATCCCCACTCTTGTACACCAGATTGGATGGCTGAATGCTAACCAGCCATTCAAAGATCTCCCGGCTCAGCGATGTCTGCCCATCTCCTACATCCTTAAATTCTTTGTCATAGCTGCATCGCGAATGTAGGGAAAGCAGCAGAAAAGGCTATAAACGTCATACCGGTGCAGCAGCTTGCGAACCGCGGCCACATAAGTCAATAACCATAAACATCCCTTAAATCGACAGAGAAGCGCCATTCGGACACCTTCTGGAGGCTTCTGACCAGCTTGGATAATGGAAGGGCAGTTGAAGGGCGAACCATGCTGATAGGTAGTATAAAGTGCATATTTATCACTACATTTACTATCACATTTTCATATTTATTCATACAATTATGCACTATTACTAATGTTTTATTATTTATTGTGTGCAGGCCTTAAGTAATAAAAAATAAAGAAATAAAAGCCCAAAAGAAGCCCAAAAAGCCCATGTCCAAGCCCAAGTGCAAAAGTTGCAATTACCAAGTGCCAAAGTTGCAATTAACAATTGCAAAATTTGCAATTACTAAAAGAAGAGGAAAGGGATAGACTTCTACTCCATCCTAATCACTTGCAGGACAAGGATAAAGATAAAAGGAGGAGAGTGCAAAGATGAAATTCATTTTAAAAGATTTGGAAGATTTGGATTTAGGGTAACTTGCTTCCCAAGTTATCCCGAAATTTCAAAATAAAGAGTCAGGATAACAGATCTAAAAGGATAGACCCAGATGGATGGACCAGAGGAGGCCACGCGCAAAAGCGCGTGGCCAGGGACAAAGCTAAGGCCGCGAAAACGCGGCCCAAGCCGCGTTTCCGCGGCAATCCAGATAAGGTTGGCCAGCTGCTTTCGTGGAGGAGTCGTACCGGGACTCCACATCTTCCGTCTCCTATAAATAACCCTGCAGAGCAACAGAGAAGGGCGTCCAGTGTAGAACAGAGTCGAGGACAGAAGCAAATTTAGGGTTTTTAGGCTAACTTTTAGATTGTAACTTAGGTTTTATTTTTCTTTTTGTAATTTTTATTTTTTTCTTTATGTAACTGAGAGGAAAGGATACTTTCATGGAGGAAGGAGATCAAGCTTGTACTGAGGTGACATCGGTGTAAGTAAAATTTTTCTTCCATTGTTAATTGAATCAACTCAAAGTTTGTTTTTGTTCATCTATTCTTGTTTTATTTTATTTCCCTCTGATGTCAAACCAAGAGAATCTGATCGCTTCGAGACTGCTTAGCCGTTGAAGTGCCCTTGATGGCCTATGGTGATGAACAAACCTTCTCTTGCTAGTATAGTTTGTCTTTTGTTTTTGTAAGTAGATCGAGAAGGGGGAAGATCCTATACGCCATGCTTGAATGCCTTCAAAGACAAGGTAAGTCGTTGCAACGGATCAAAGGTAGACAGGTCGAAGAGGTAAGTATGTTAATTTTTAGTTTTCTTTCTTTTAATTCTTTAGTTTAGATCACCAATATCTTCATCACTCTTTTCAAATTATTGTATATAATCTATTTTCCATCTTCTTAATTTACGTTCTTCTTCCTAATTCAAACACTTTAGAGAACTTACTAAACAAGCTTCCATCGCTAGTCCCTCCCTGTGGATCACGACCCGCATAGCCACTTGCTATAGCGGTAGTATTGAGTAACTTGCACAGCCTTTCTTAAATCTAAAATTTTGTATTTTTGTGTGCAGGAAAACTTCAATCAAAATTTTGGTGCCGTTACCGGGGAGGGACGGTAAGTTATTCTCTAAAAAAAAAGTAATTATTGATTATTTTTGTTTGCAGGTTTGGAGAATAGGAAAACTAACAGCAGCAAAGGACATATAGCAACTCTGTGCCTCTGCCCTCGAAGGCAGAGCAGTAGAGCCTACTACAGAGCCGTGTTTGCGCGGCAATAGCCGCGTTTCCGCTGCCTGAGTAGTTCACTACTCACTCTATTTTCTGAAGGTTGCTGCAAATTGCAATATTTGTTTACTGCTCTGTTAACTTTTCTCTGTGATCACCCTGCACACTGCTAATTAATTAACATAACCTATTTGTTGAAAAAAATAAAAAAAATTAGACTCTTACAAATAGGCACGTGTCTATTTAATTTTTAATTTCTGTTGAAGAGTTCTGGAGACAAGGTACGTTCGCATTGCATATAGATTAGGAAGCACCTTTGGCTGATTTACTGCTTTTGAGTGAATATTTGTCTATTGCTTTACACGTGCACTAAATTGACTTAAGGGCTTGTCCTATAAATAAGATAAAATGGGGATTTCATCACCCTTCCTTGGCCCACAAACAATCTCCTCACTCACTAACCCAAGCCTAACTAAAAATGAGCAGACGTTGGCCCTAGGGACATCTCGGACTCAATTAGGAGATTATCCTAAGGGGGAACGGTGTTAGAATTTGACTCCTGCCAAATCAGTGTCTAGGAAGGGGATTGAGGGCCGAAAACCCGAAGATTGGTGGTTATTTAATTAAGGAACGTCTTTGACGGAAAAACTCCCACCAATCTTGCCCTGACCTGGCTGATTAACTTGTGGTCAAAGTCTGCATTATACCTCCCGTGGACAGTCTAACCAGTTAGGAGTCGTCTAGGTCATAAGTCTACCCTAACTTAGATTAGAATTTTTTTTGTTTGCTTATTTGTTTGTTTTCTTTTCTTTGTTTGTGTTTGTGATATGGCTTATAACAACAATTTTTCCAATTTTAATCCATATTACACCCAAACCTCTTTTTCGGATATTACCAACCCGGCATATCATAACTTTAACCAACCTAGTGTGCCGGAATGGTCTTATCCGAATGAATATAACCCATGCCTCCCATCTTATGACCATAATTTTCATAACAATTTCAACTCTTCACAGAGTCCATAGGGATTCGCCTCCCCCAAGTCCAATTTTCAACCAACTTGTCGTCCGTACCCACCTTGTCAATAATATTTCCAAGATTCCTACTCAGATCCACCAGTTCAAAATAGAAAACCATCTATCTTGGAAATGATGAGTATGCATGAGTCCAAGCAACAATCACCATCAATCTTGGACATGATGATGCGTGAGTCCAAGCAACTATCACAGAATCTGATCGACTCACAATTTCATCACGATTGTCCCAACAACACTTCCTCTTTTCAAGTCCAATCACACCAAAATGATGCACCAATCGACTATGAAAAGATACTTGAAGCCATGACTCAGGCTAGAATTGCTCGTGATCATGAAATAGATATGATGGTTCAAACTTTACGCTCTCACCGTTCGGCCATTTCTGATGTCGCTAACCATTCTCTTAGAGCCGACGAGTCAAGTTGCTTTGGAAAACAAGATTCTAGTTCAGTACAATCATTTAAACTTGCCTAAACTCTAATTTTTGAAAATGACATTGATAGTTTGACATGTTATTCATTTCCTGAAATAGAACTTGAGAATGACTATGATCATGAACCTCCACTTAGTGATTCAATTTTACTTCCTGATTCAATAATGACCCGGTGTCTTTACCTGATTTCAATCTTTTTCCCGAGTCAATATTGGATCCTGTGCCAATTCAAAATGAAATTGAATCACCCATTTTTGATGATCATATTGAACTTGACCAATTTTATAATTTTGAAAATCCCATGGATAAATTGGCAAGTTCTCATTTTTATGAAGTTGAACTCAATGAGATATGTGATCTTGATTCTCAAATTTGTTGTGATCGAGTTCAAATTCCCGAATCAATATTGACTCCTGTTTTGTTACCCGACTTATGTAATATTTTAGGGTCAGTTTTGATTCCCACACCTATCATTCCTGAACTTGAATCACCAATATTAAGTCACATTCCATTGTTGAAAAATAAATGTGGACTTGAATTTTAACTTCTTGACTTGGACACACTTATTGAACCAAGCTCGACTCCTGAACCCTTACTTGATTTAAGTTTCTTTCCTGAGTCGGTATTCGTTCTCGTACTTCTGACGTCCAAGTCAATTATTCCATCTTTTCACACTCCATTTTGGGACAAGGCGGTTGACACAATTGACTCTGAAAATAATTATGAAATTTGGAAATTTGATGGGGTGAAATTTTTAAAAAATGTTCATACCGACATCATTTTAGTGGGTTATACAAGAGAGATTTCTGGTGGGTTCCTCCGAATTCCACAAAAAGTAGATTGGGCCGCATTCCGTGGACCAATTAGACCACCACCGGAACCACCACCTTGAGGTAACATCTGCCTTCCCTTTCTTCTTTTCATGCATACATGCATTCATTCATACATTGAGGACAATGCATGAGATAAGTGTGGGGGGGGGATTTACGAACATATTAACATAGTTAGATACTAACTAACTAACCAAAAAAAAAGGACAATATTTTGACTTATCTTTTAAAAGAAATCTAAGTTAGTCTTAATAATTAGGAAAATCATGATTAGGATTTCTAAAAACTTGGTCAAAATAAATAAATTGTTGAATTTTTAGGTATAGGAGGAAAAATTGAATAATTAATTAGTCTTAATTTTTACCTTAATGAAATGTGCATACCTAATACACTTACACATCTAGGATTCTAAAACAAAGACCCTTGTGCCCTATAAAAAATTAATACTAAAAATATATATATATATAAAATAAAAAAAAATTCACTAATTAAGCTGAATACATGTGCCTCAAGAAGCATAAGTATTCACCCCTAAAGGTGATTGTATAAATAAAAACCTTAGTTTTGTTGCCTAGTTCACTCGAATCCTTAAGTCTGTGGGGTGTTTTCTCACCCGGTGCCCTAAAACCGACCGGTTTGGGAGCCACCGACTTTAAGTTCGCTACATGGGTGGATTAGAAAGCCTAAGGAAACTAAGAAAATTATTTATATATGTACTAACACATCTAATAGTCAATTAGTTAGGTATGAGGGCCTCAAGAAGCCTTGATACTTACACAAAAGAAAATTAGATGAGTTATACATATTAAAAAAAAAAGAAGGGGCATGAGAGTCCAAGTTAAGGAATTCCTAGTAAAGATTCACAAGGATGCATATGACTTTTGGTAACAAAAAAGACTATACAAAAATTCAATTTTGATCCTTACCTAAAATGGATAACAATTTACTTTATAAAGACTAAGTTTAAGAATGAATAAAAATGATAATCCTAAAAACTTATAGATTACTTAGTTTCTTCAAACATATTTCAAATATTTTCCTTTTTATGGATTTTGTGGGTGTAATCCGCTGAAAACCTTCACGAGACAACACTCGTCCTCTAGGGTAACCTAGGGGTTTAACGGCTTGTTGCACGTGCTAAGTGCAACCGTGATTCCTACGAAAGTGAGTTAGGATAGATTAGTTTTTCTTTCTTATTCTTTTGATTTTTACTCGAGGACGAGCAAAAAGATAAGTGTGGGGGTGTGATAGGTAGTAAAAAGTGCATATTTATCACTACATTTACTATCACATTTTCATATTTATTCCTACAATTATGCACTATTACTAATGTTTTATTATTTATTGTGTGCAGGCCTTGAGTAATAAAAAATAAAGAAATAAAAGCCCAAAAGAAGCCCAAAAAGCCCATGTCCAAGCCCAAGTGCAAAAGTTGCAATTACCAAGTGCCAAAGTTGCAATTAACAATTGCAAAATTTGCAATTACTAAAAGAAGAGGAAAGGGATAGACTTCTACTCCATCCTAATCACTTGCAGGACAAGGATAAAGATAAAAGGAGGAGAGTGCAAAGATGAAATTCATTTTAAAAGATTTGGAAGATTTGGATTTAGGGTAACTTGCTTCCCAAGTTATCCCGAAATTTCAAAATAAAGAGTCAGGATAACAGATCTAAAAGGATAGACCCAGATGGATGGACCAGAGGAGGCCACGCGCAAAAGCGCGTGGCCAGGGACAAAGCTAAGGCCGCGGAAACGCGGCCCAAGCCGCGTTTCCGCGGCAATCCAGATAAGGTTGGCTAGCTGCTTTCGTGGAGGAGTCGTACCGGGACTCCACATCTTCCGTCTCCTATAAATACCCCTGCAGAGCAACAGAGAAGGGCGTCCAGTGCAGAACAGAGTCGAGGACAGAAGCAAATTTAGGGTTTTTAGGCTAACTTTTAGATTGTAACTTAGGTTTTTATTTTTCTTTTTGTAATTTTTATTTTTTTCTTTATGTAACTGAGAGGAGAGGATACTTTCATGGAGGAAGGAGATCAAGCTTGTACTGAGGTGACATCGGTGTAAGTAAAATTTTTCTTCCATTGTTAATTGAATCAACTCAAAGTTTGTTTTTGTTCATCTATTCTTGTTTTATTTTTGTTTCCCTCTGATGTCTTGCAAACCAAGAGAATCTGATCGCTTCGAGACTGCTTAGCCGTTGAAGTGCCCTTGATGGCCTATGGTGATGAACAAACCTTCTCTTGCTAGTATAGTTTGTCTTTTATTTTTGTAAGTAGATCGAGAAGGGGGAAGATCCTATACGCCATGCTTGAATGCCTTCAAAGACAAGGTAAGTCGTTGCAACGGATCAAAGGTAGACAGGTCGAAGAGGTAAGTATGTTAATTTTTAGTTTTCTTTCTTTTAATTCTTTAGTTTAGATCACCAATATCTTCATCACTCTTTTCAAATTCTTGTATATAATCTATTTTCCATCTTCTTAATTTACCATCTTCTTCCTAATTCAAACACTTTAGGGAACTTACTAAACAAGCTTCCATCGCTAGTCCCTCCCTGTGGATCACGACCCGCATAGGCACTTGCTATAGTGGTAGTATTGAGTAACTTGCACAACCTTTTCTTAAATCTAAAATTTTGTATTCTTGTGTGCAGGAAAACTTCAATCACATGCCATCAAATAGGTGTATGGCAAACCGATCCTGGGGTTTGGTCCGTCACGAGGCAAGATAGTGTCTTTTCCCCTTTTCGTTGTCGGTGGCCTACAGAAAGCCTCCATCAATGCACGAAGGCCCCGCTGAATACAACACGCCATTGCCGGGAGAAATCCAAGGGAACGATCACGGACTAAACGGACGACCCATAATAGGACGTTCGGAAGAATGACGTCGCCAGAGGGAGATGGCACCACACACTTCTTCTCAGCCAAATCGATAAAAAACCGGCCAAAAGCGCCTTCTGAGACATCGGTCAAGGGGCTTGATGATGGAAACTCTAGAAATGTCACTTTTTTCATAGGGTTCATTATCTCCTTTCAAAATCATATCCCCTGGGAATGTTCTTGCATCCTCCGAAAAATGTCCTCGTCTGCAACCCGCAGTGAGCTGCTTCAGGAGCATCCTCCAGGTTGGGGAACTAATAATTCCTCTAGCTCTTCGAACTGTATGAAGCTCCCTTGTGGCTCCCATGCATACTCGAGCAGATGTAGAGATGGCACATCAATTCTCAATTAGTTTTAAAGAAAGCGGGCTCCTGCTTCTCCAGAAATGTGATCGGGAGAGAATCGCGCACAAAAAGTGTATGTTTTGAAATTGATATTTGAAGTGTGTGTGTTTTGGCTTCCTCGATACTTCCGTTATAGCATAGAGGCTAAAACGAATCGAATCCACAAGGACAGAAGGTGATAGAAGCTTTACCGGCTGATTCACGTATATGTTAAAAGTTTTTCAAAGTTTTAAAGAATCAAATGAAAAGAAAGCAGAGAATGAAAAGAGAGGTACGGTGAAATACGAAGAAGTGGGAAACATAGAAAAGAATGGTATTTATAATTTTTGGTATATTCCTATAATAAGTGAAAGAGAAAGAAAACTCACGGCTACTAACAACTAATGACTCCACCAACACGCTAACCTCTTAGTGATAGTTGCCTCACATGTATCATCGGTCATCACTGGTCCTTGGTTCAAGAGCGATTCAAAGCATGACCCATATGTTAACTTTCACATCCAAATTTAACCAACAAGAGCAAGCTACACTTAAATCATCAAACCTAATAAGAGCAAGCATGAAATAAAGTAATGTTAGCTTGTTAGAGATTTAGATGTTAGAGTATTAGATCCATCATCATGAGCCATCAATGGCTCTTGCAAGAGCAAGGTCAAATTGAGGCTATTAGATTCATGTGGATTATCATAAAAGAAGTTAGATTAGTTGGTGGTTAGTAGTTAGTTGTCATGAGAGAAAAGTTAGTTACACATGTAAAAGAGATTACAGAGAAGAAAACAAAGATAAGGTAAGAAAGCACCTTTCATAGATTGTCACCTTCTATTACAAGCACTCTTGCTTCCCAACATGTACCACTCCCTCTCCCTATTACAAGATTTATAAGAAATGAAAAATATAAGGGAGGAAGAAGAAGAAAAACTATACTGAAAAAACACCTAGAGGGGGGTGAATAGGTGTTAATGCTAATCAAATGATCTTTTTAAGTAAGTATGTATGAATGATGCAACCGGTCACTCATAATAAGAAATTGAAGCCGAATTCCCCGTGAAGGGCTCTAGAACTTCTCCTCTTTGATTCCTATAGATTATGAGTTGAGGCGCTTAATTGCTTTCTTGTTGAGATGAGTAAAGACCGAAAAATGCAAGTAAATGAAATGGGTGCAATAATGAAGTGCAAACAAGAGATAGCACAAGATAGAAATATAAAGCAATGAAAAGCAATAAGGAAACCAATCGCAAACACAAGAAATTTGTTTCGAGATTCGAGCCGCTGCTCTACGTCCCCGCCTCCACCACCGTGAAGGATTTCCACTAAATCCGTAAAGAGAATTTTCACACCGGAACCTTTACACCCAAGGGGATTATAATAGGTCTACATAAGACCAGAGTACCGAACTCCCACCAATCCAACCTCTACACAAGAGGGAATTCAACACAAAGAAATACAAGTAATAAGGTGATCAAAAAGACCAAAAACTTCTCTCTTATAACTCCTTATAGAATGGGATTGATTTTTGGCTCAAGAAGTGAAGTGAGAAAATTCAGTTGTAGTGAAGTAAGAAAAGAGCTTGAAAACAATAGAAAAACTTTAACTAAGAAGGGACTTTAGAAATTGAGAGCTTTGAAAACTTTTCTTTTCTTTGAATCTCAAAACAATGGGAATTTTTCTTGAATTTAACAAGGGACCAATGCCATCTATTTATAGGGATTAGAAGAGATCTTTTCATCATTTAAACTAGGTTAATAGGTCAGTTAATAGCCTCAGGAAATTCAGAGACAGCTGAAAAACATATCAAAAAAAGATCTAGAAAATAGATTTTAAGAAACTAGCTGTTGGGGGCTGCTGGTGGCTGTCGGTCGACCAGCCCGGTCGATCGGCAGTCTATCTGGCAAACAAGTCGTTGGACTCGGTCGACCGCAGGCTAAACAAAAAAATAATGGTTTGTTCTATCGGTCGACTGCACCGGTCGACCGACAAAACTCGAGAGCAAGGGTCAGTCAGTCGGTCGACTGGTCCGGTCGACCAGCAGACGTGTACAAACGTGCACGCCAAAGCCACAAGGCCCGGTCGACTGGTGCGGTTGACTGATCAGGCCTGAAATAGATCCGGTCGACCGCCCGGTCGACCATTGGGCCTGAAACAGTTTTATTTTGGGAAAAAAATTTGAACTTTGAAGAATTTTTAAAATATTTTTAAATGGCTAGATGATTAAGTACCATGCTATAAGGGATAGAATACATGATTTAAACTAGATGTAAAAATATGAAATATTTAGAGACATGTATATCAATCAAGACATGCACCTAATCCAACTAACCAAAACAAAAAACGTATTTTGAAAAATGAAAGAGTGTGTGTATTTTCTTGAGCCAACTTATCATAACCTCATTCTTTAACAAACTAATTCTTACAATGGTTCTAGGTGATTACGAGATCTTCAAATTAGGGCTTCTCCATATGCAATGTTGAATAGCTTGAATCCTTGATCCCGAATTGAGTCAACTTGAGTCAAAAATACCTTCCTTTAGGGAAGAACACATCTTGAATCCTTAGAACCCTGAAACACGCTTAAACACTAAAATATGATTAGTACAAATAACTATATAAGTTTTGTAATAATCAAAACTCAAAAACCGGTTGATTGTAACCTTGGGCCAACAATCTCCCCCTTTTTGATGATGACAAAACATGAGTTATTGAACAAAAAATGGGGAAAAAAATGGAAAAAGGAGCTTGGAGGCTCCCCCTCAAATCATGCTATATATGTGAATGGCTATATACATGAATGAAAAGTAAAAACAAGAACTTGACATAAGATTCAAAACATATAGCTCAACAAACAATAACTCAAAACATAAAACACATAACTTAAGACTCATAACTCAAAACTCAGAATATATAACTCAAAACTCATAATACATAAACTAACTTTTTCTCCCCCTTTTTGTCATATATCAAAAAGGGTAAACATTGTTAAAAAAAATTTCATGTTTCCATAACGCAAACATTCAATTCACCACAAATAAAAGAAAATCTAGTATAGTCTAGTGGTTTTGTACATATATCGGCAAGTTGAAAATCGGTAGAAACATAATCAATGTCAATATCATATTTCTCATAATGATCTCTAAGAAAGCGATACCGAATGTCAATGTGCTTAGTCTTACTATGTTGATTTGCATTTTTAGTCATATGAATAGTACTAGTATTATCACAAAATATTTTAATATGGTCATAATACAAATCATAGTCAAGGAGAGTATGTTTCATCCAAAGGACTTGTGCACAACAAGCCCCCGCCGCAACATACTCCGCCTCGGCGATTGAGAGGGCTACCGAATTTTGTTTCTTAGAAGACCATGAAACAAGACAATTACCGAGAAATTGACATGTTCCACTTGTACTCTTCCTATCCACTCTACAACCCGTATAGTCGGCATCCGAAAAACTCGTCATGAAAAATTGTCCGGTCTTCAGATACCACAAACCTATTTCAATTGTGCCCTTAAGGTATCTAATAATGCGTTTTATCGCAATCAAATGGGACTCTTTAAGACACGATTGAAATCGAGCACAAAGACATACACAAAACATAATGTCCGGCCTACTAGCCGTTAAATATAATAAGCTACCAATGCTACGATAAAGTTTAATGTCTACATTTGTACCTTGTTCATCCTTGTCAAGCTTTGTGGTGGTAGCCATGGGAGTTTTGCTTGTCTTAGCCCCTTCAAACCCAAATCTCTTAATAAGTTCCTTCGTGTATTTGGCTTGATTGATGAAAATCTCATCCTTTCTTTGTTTGATTTGGAGACTGAGTAGTTAAGCTCGCTCATCATAGACATCTCAAATTCCTCCTTCATGCATGATTCAAAAGCTTGGCAAAGATTTTCATTAGCAGAACCAAATATGATATTATCAACATATATTTGAACTATAAGTATATCATTTTAACATGTTTAGTAAATAAAGTAGTATCTATTTTCCTTTATTAAAATCATTAGAAATAAGAAATAAAGAAAGTCTTTCATACCAAGCCCTAGGGGTTTGTTTTAAACCATAAAGAGCTTTGTCTAGTTTGAAAACAAAATTCGGATGTGTAAGATCAACAAACCGGGGGGTGTTCAACATACACTCCTCTTTAATAAATCCATTTAAGAAAGCACTTTTTACATCCATTTGAAAAAGTTTAAAATCTTTATATGAAATAAATGCAAGTGTCATCCGTATGGCTTCAAGCCGTGCTACCGGTGCAAAAGTTTCCTCAAAATCGATACCTTCGACTTGAGTGTAACCTTGGGCCACTAACCTAGCTTTATTCCTAACAACATTTTCCGACTCATCCAGCTTGTTCTTAGAGATCCACTTAGTACCAATTGTTGGTCTATAGTGGGGCCTAGGAACAAGATGCCAAACTTAGTTGCGCTCGAATTGATTGAGCTCCTCTTGCATGGCAAGCAACCAATATGAGTCGCCCTCGGCTTCGAGGATGTTCTTTGGTTCAAAATGAGAAATAAATGCATAGTGCCCAGAAAGATCATGAAGTTTAGAACGAGTAGTTACCCCTTTTGATACTTCACCTATAATAAGATCCTTGGGATGATGTGGATTGAATTTTCAATCTTTGGAAAGTGGTTGAGTAGTTTCCACTTCAACTTCTTGGACTTCATTTTCTTCATCATCCTTTGGCATGTCTTCAAGAGTAGGTTAGTCCTTCAAAGTAGTTCTCTCTATGTCTTCATTTAGGGAATCTATTTCTACAATATTCTCAACAAACACATTAGATTCCTCAAACTTTACATGCATAGATTCTTCAATAGTCAAGGATGACTTATTGAAAACTCTATAAGCTTTACTAGTGTTAGAATAACCAACAAAAGTTGCTTCATATGATTTTGCATCAAATTTACCTAAATTATCTTTAGTATTCAAAGCAAAACATTTACAACCAAAAACTTTAAAGTATGAAACATTTGGTTTTCTTGAAAAATAAATCTCAAAAGATGTTTTAGAAGTATTTTTGCATAAGAAAACCCTATTTGATATGTAGTAAGAAGTGTTAACGGCCTCGGCCCATAGATAATGAGGGAGACCATACTCATTTATCATTGTCCTAGCCATCTCTTGTAATGTACGATTTTTCCTCTCAACGACTCCATTTTGTTGTGGAGTTCTAGGACAAGATAGTTCATACTTAATTCCATGTTCTTCACAAAAAGTGGTAAAGGGTTGCTTATTGAATCACCACCTCTATCACTTCTTATTCTTAAAATAGAAGAATCTTTTTCCTTTTCAACTCTTTTCTTAAGGTTTGAAAATATGAAAAGGCTTGATTTTTGTGTTCTAAAAGAAAACCCAAGTAAAGCAAGAGAAATTATCAACTAAAACGAAAGCAAAACAATTCCCACTTAGACTTTTGGTTTGAGTAGGACCAAACAAATCCATATGGATCAACTACAATGGTCGTGATGTCATGATATCCTTGATTGATTTGAAAGAGGACTTGGTTTATTTCCAAGTTGGCACGCATCGCAAATGCGATCCTTTTTAAATTTCAAGTAAGGAATACCTTTCACCATTTTCTTATTGTTTAATCTAGATAGATGGTCAAAAGAAATGTGGCCTAATCTCCTATGCCACAACCAAGAGTCATCATCGAGGGCTTTCAAACAAGTAGCATTGCATAGCATATTAGACATGTCAATTATGTATACATTGTTTTCACGAAATCTAGAAAATATACATGCATTGGATTGTCTATCAATAACACTACATGTTAGGTCATCAAAAATAACATTAAAACCTTTATCACAAAGTTGACTAACACTCAAGAGATTATGCTTGAGGCCATCAACCAAAACAACATTTTCTATTAAAGGAGATGTACTAAGTTTAACATTACCAATACTAATGATTTTTCCTTTGGCGTCATCTCCGAAGGTGACGGTGCCACCTTTATGGTATCTTGATAGGGTTGCGAAGTTGTTGATATCCCAAGTCATGTGCCTTGAGTAACCACTATCAAGATACCACAACTCCTTACGTCGTTGGGCTTTGGAATGTACCTACATCATTCAACAAATTTGTTGACTTTGATACCCAAACTTTCTTTAGTCCTTGAATGTTAGTATTCTGAACCCAAACATGATTATGCGATGCATTAATCCTATCATAGAAAAGTTTAACCAAATGATCTTTACGGCCACAATATGTGCGTGAAAAAACTTTACCATACATGAATGCATGATGAGTGTGTGGAGTGTGAGCATGTTTAGGGTGCTTAGCATGATATAAAGGTTATGATTTGAACATGAGTATGAATAACATGTGAATGTTTCTTTGGGACATTTTCATAGGAAACATAGCTTTGGGACATGTTTCCTAGGAAACATAGCCTCTAGTTTAGTTTTATCAAATTCACATTTCTTCAAAACTACTCCTAATGAATCAATTTTCTTCTTTAGCAAAGAAATCTCATTTTCATCAATTTGTGAAAAATTACCTTTGCAAGAAATCTTATAGTCATCAAAATCTTTTTGAGTAGAAGAGAGAGTTGAAAACAATTCATCTTTTCTTTTGTGAGAATGAAAACTTTGTGGTTGAGTGATTCATTTTCCTTTTCATTTTCAAGTATTTCTTTTTGAGAAAATCATAGTTATGAGATAGTTCTTCAAAGCTTCTCCTAATTCATCTATAGATAGTTCACAATCAATGGATGTATCGTGAGTTACCTTGCTTGTACTTTCATTTGCCATGAAGCACATGTTGGCGGTGTCAACTTCCTCATCGGATTCACTCTCAAATCCCAAGTAGCCTTTAAAGCTTTC
Organism: Agave tequilana; assembly: GCA_038442645.1. Taxonomy (NCBI): domain Eukaryota; kingdom Viridiplantae; phylum Streptophyta; class Magnoliopsida; order Asparagales; family Asparagaceae; genus Agave; species Agave tequilana. Next base: position 200,247 of record JAVJIF010033597.1, read on the forward strand.
TTTTTGTATGGCTTCTTGGAGGTGGAGGGTTGTCTTTGTTTTCTGGACATTCCGCCACAATGTGACCCGGCTTCCGGCAATTAAAGCAAATGATTTTCTTCTCTTCTTTACCTTACCATCTCCTTCTATTTTGAAACTTTGCCTTGTTGTATATTCTCTGAACGTTCTTTACAAGAAGAAAAGATCTGCATCATCCTCTTCTTCATCATCCTCGTCGGAGTAGGTGGAAGAACTCTTGAAGGCAATAGCTTTCTTCTTGGGAGGAGCCATCTCTTCTCTTACTTTTCTTTCCATCTCATGGGTCTTGAGATTCCCAATGAGACCGATAAGCTCCATTTCTTCCTTGTCATTGAGCTCCTTCAAAGTTGTGGCTTTGACTTCCCAGGATGGAGGGAGTGCACAGATGATCTTCCTCACTTTTTGGTCATTGTCAATAGCATCACCTAAAGAAGAAAGTCCATTAGTAATCTTTGTAAACTTAGTAACCATATCATCTATGGTTTCATTCTCTTGCATAGAAAAGTTTTTATATGGGAACGAAGAAGGTCGATCTTTGCCCTCTTTACTTGTGAAGTTCCCTCATGAGTGACAAGTAAGTGAGTCCAATCTCATAAGCGGATTTGCAATGAATGACTCTATAAATATCATCGCCATTAAGAGCTTGAAGCAAGGCATAGTGTGCCTAGTATTAGAGTCAAACTCCTCGTCGTGGCAATATCGGACCAAGTGTCCTCATCACCAAGGGGTGCACTAAAAGGTTTGGTCACCACCTTTGCAACCCAGCTTCCTAAGGATTGCAAACAACACGGTCATCTTGACCTTCCATATAGGAAAGTTAAGACCATCAAACTTGGGTGGGATCTTAATTCCTTTGGCCATTTTACTAAGTGTATGAGGATGAAAAATGAATAGAGTGATTAGCAATATAGGATCTCTCTAAGGTTGTTAAGCCAAGAGCTTAGAGACCAAAGCTCTGATACCAATTGAAAAAAATACCTAGAGGGGGGATGAATAGGTGTTAATGCTAATTAATGATCTTTTTAAGCAAGTATGTATGAATGATGCAACCGGTCACTCAAAACAAGAAATTAAAGCCGAATTTCCCGTGAAGGGCTCTAAAACCTTCTCTTCTTTGATTCCTCTAGATTATGAGTTGAGGCGCGTAATTACTTTCTTGTTGAGATGAGTAAAGACCGAAAAATGCAAGTAAATAAAATGGGTACAATAATGAAGTGCAAACAAGAGATAGCACAAGATAGAAATATAAAGCAATGAAAAAGCAATAAGGAAACTAATCACAAATACAAGGAATTTGTTTCGAGGTTCGAGCCACTGCTCTACGTCCTCGCCTCCACCACAGTGAAGGATTTCCACTAAATCCACAAAGAAAATTTTCACACCGGAACCTTTACACCCAAGGGGATTACAATAGGTCTACACAAGACCGGAGTACCAAACTCCCACCAATCCAACCTCTACACAAGAAGGATCTCAACGCAAAGAAATACAAGTAACAAGGTGACCAAAAAAGACCACAACTTCTCTCTTACAACTCCTTATAGAATGAGATTGATTTTTGGCTCAAGAAATGAAGTGAGAAAATTCAATTGTAATGAAGTAAGAAAAGAGCTTGAAAACAACTGAAAAACTTTAACCAAAGAAAGCACTTTAGAAATTGAGAGCTTTGAAAACTTTTCTTTTCTTTTGAAACTCAAAACAATGGGAATTTTCTTGAATTAATAAGGGACCAATGCCATCTATTTATAAGGATTAGAAGAGATCTTTTCATCATTTAAACTAGGTTAATAGGTCGGGTAATAGCCTCAGGAAATTCAGAGACAGCTGAAAGACATATCAAAAATAGATCCAGAAAACAGATTTCAAGAAACTAGCTGTTGAGGGCCGCTAGCGGCTGTCAGTCGACTGACCCTGTCGACCGGCAGTCTATCTGGCAAACTAGCCGTTGGGACTCGGTCGACCGGTCTGTCGACCGCAGGCTAAACAAAAAATAATGTTTGTTCTGTCGGTCGACTGGCCCGATCGTCCGACAAAACCCGAGAGCAAGGGTCAGTCAGTCGGTCGACCGGTCCGGTCGACCGGCAGACGTGCACAAACGTGCACGCCAAAGCCACAAGGCCCGGTCGACCGGTTGCGGTCAACCGATCAGGCTGAAAAGATCCGATCAACCGCCCGCCGGTCGACGTTGGGCCTGAAATAGTTTTATTTTGGGAAAAATTTGAACTTTGAAGAATTTTTAAATTTTTTTTAAATGGCTAGATGATTAAGTAGCATGCTATAAGGGATGATATATATGATTTAAACTAGATGTTAAAATTATGAAATATTAGAGACATGTATATCAATCAAGATATGCGCCTAATCCAACTAACCAAAACAAAAACCGTATTTTGAAAAAAGAAAGAGTGTGTGTGTTTTCTTGAGCCAACTTATAATAACCTCATTCTTTAACAAACTAAATCTTACAATAGTTCTAGGTGACTACAAGATCTTCAAATTAGGGCTTCTCCATATGCAATATTGAATAGCTTGAATCCTTGATCCCGAATTGAGTCAACTTGAGTCAAAAATATCTTCCTTTAGGGAAGAACATATCTTGAATCCTTAGAACCCTGAAACATGCTTAAACATTAAAAAGATTAATACAAATAACTATATATGTTTTGTAATCATCAAAACTCAAAAACCGGTTGACTGTAACATTGGCCAACATATACTACACTACCCTAAACTATAAATGGAAAATGAGAACTACCCTAAACCTTGCATATCCCTGCTCTGGAACTCAAGGGGGTATTTATAGGCACCAGGAGAATGGGGGACAGGGGGACGCTCGGAAGCGCCGCGCGCTGTTCCGCTGTCAGGTTCTATTCCCAGTTTCTGATTTGCAGGCCCTGGTTTTCACATAATCATCCTCCTAGGTCAATGACTATCTTAATAGGCCTTTAATCACCAATTAAATGGTGATTTAGGGTCTTCATTGCACACCATGGACCTAGAATAAAGTAACCAAAGCTTATTAGTAGAATTTTATACAAAATAAATATGCGGATGTGATAAAAATTATGCAAAATTAGAGACTAACACACACCCCACACTTATCTTTTTGTTCGTCCCGAGCAAAACAAAAGAAAGAAAATTATTACACCACTTTCGCATGTGACGCGATTGCACAGAGCATGTGCAACAAGCCATTAAACCTCTATGTTCCTCTAGAGGAGGAGCTTTATCTCCTGAGAGTTTCAGCGGATTACACCCACAAAATCCATAAAGAAAGAAATCAAGTGTTAGTATTTTAAAAACGTATTTTAGAAATAGAGAAAAGTTTGAAGTATTTTTGCAAAAATATAAGTGATCCAAGGTCATAGGTTAACTAGAAATTAATCTTTCTTAAACTATGTCAAAATGCAAAAAATCTTGTTATAAATTAAATGTAAGAATTTAAAATTGAATTGATTCTTTGACCTTTCATAAAACTCTTAGAAAAATATGCACTTTGTGGACTGTGAAGATTTTTGGGATATCGACTCTAACTTTTATGCCATTTATTTATATTATATATATATAATTTTTTTTCTTTTTCTTCCCTTAATTTTCTTAGGCTTTCATATTTACCCAAGTAGTGAGCTTTAGTCTGTGACTCCCAAACCAGATGATCCTAGGGCACCAGATGAGAAAATATCCCTCAGACTTAAGGACTCGAGTAAACAAGACCACAAAACTAAAGGGATTATTTATTTATTAATCCACGATTTTAGGTGTGAATAATCATACTTCATGAGGCATAATTACCCAACTTCAATAAGTGATTTTTATTATCATAATAAATTTTTATATATTTTTATGGCATTTCAGTCTTTGTTTCAATCCCAAAAATTATGTAAGTGTGGAGTGCATAAATCCAAGACAAAAAATTTAAGATCAAATTATCTTTTCAATCTTACTTTCTCATCCTAAAATTTAAACAAGATCTATTATTTGACTTGGTTTAAAATTTCATAATTTTAGGTCTTCCTAATTCCTAAGATAATCTTAATTTTCTTAAAAATAAATCAAAACTATTTATCTTGTTTCAAAAAGTTTTGTAAAAAGAAAAAAAAAAGAGTTTTATATAAAAGATTTTTTAAATAAAAAGAAATGTTAAAGAAAGAAAATATAAAACTAACTATGTGAGTAAACCCTCTCCACACTTATCTCATACATTGCCTTAATGCATCGTGAATGTGTATACATATATATGAATAAAAGGAGAGGGAAGGAGGATTACCTCATGGTGGGGGCTCCAGTGGTGGTTGGATCGGGCCAAGCGTTCGACCCAATCAAGATATCGTGGATCCTACAGAAACCCATTAGTGACCTCTTTAATATGACCCAGTAAAAGAATGATGGACGAATGGTCTTATTTAAAAATTTATCCCCATCTAAGTTCCAATTTTCAAAAATAATTACTGAGTCATTTTTGTCAACACTCTTGTCCAACAATGAAGTGTGATTTTGGAAGATGATGGATTGGACTCAAATAGAACAGGAGTAAAAATCGATACCGACTTGGAAATTTGACTTAGATCATGTAGAGAGTCAATATTGAGAGTCAAAAATTGGTTCAAAAATAGGGTCAAACCAAAAAAATGGATGTTCACACACTTTCCCCAGCAATAAAGTGTGATCATAAGAGATTGGTGATTCCATTTCATAGTATACTGGTACAATATTCAACGTTGACTCTGGAATAGAGAAAAAAATCTAGTAAAGATACTAGAGTCATTATTGAATCAAAAAGTGAAATAGAATTATTGACATGAGGTTCAGGATCACATTCAGGTTCGATTTCAATTTCAAGAAAGGGATAACTTGCCAGAATGTCCAGGCGACTTTCATACTTGGAGTTTGGTCAAGTTCAATTGTGTGTTCTGAAATTGAATCGGGATTTACAAAATGACATGATTCATGGGTCCAATCAGTGGAGTTAGGGATATAAAGATCGGTCAAAAATTGACAAGAAAGACTTTCCTCGCTCTCAATGATCAATTTGCTCATAAGTGAGTCTAACCTACTGATAGGCCGTGTAACTGAATTTGAATTCGGAATCATGTCTTCAATATTCTTTGCAATTGGTTCTTCTTGAAAAAATGAGTATGGAAGTTGATTTTGAAAATTGTGATAAATTGTGAGTCTATTAGATTGTGCTGGGACTCACGCAAGGGCTCCATACTCAAGTCCAGTATTAATGGTTGTTCATTTTGAATTGGTGAGACTAGAAAAGATGAGTAGGACTCTTGAAAATTTAGTTGAGATGATTAGTCCAACATGTTTGCATTCTTTCACAAAAGACTTCCAAACGCTTTTCTAGCTCAAATCTTCTTCAATTGGATGCTCTAGAAAAGTGGTATGTGGAGTTTGATGTGGGAAGGATTGTGAATTAACAAATTTTGCATTTTTTATAGGGACTCTTCCATACTCCTTTCCAAATCAGATTTTTCTTCGATTGGTGGAACAGGAAAAGGAGTATATGAACCAAAATTGGGGAAAGAACTTTATGAAAATTGTGAAAATGTGGTTGAAAATTTGACTCAGGGGAGGTGAATCCCCATTGACTCTGTGAAGAGTTGAAATTATTTTGAAAATTATAGTCATATGATTGAGGATATGGGTCATATTGAGTCGGATAATCCCAACTCGGCATATAAGTTGGTTCATGTTGTACATATCCAGGTTGGAGTTATCCGAGTCAAATGAGAACGGGGTGAAACATGGATTCATATTATGATTGAAAGAATTATTGTTGTTAAAATCCATTTCACAATATACAAAAAGAAAGAAAAATAACAAACAAACAAATAAAGAAAAAGAAAAAGAAAACAAGCCTATGCTAGGGTTGACTTAGATCTAGACGACTCCTAACTGGTTAGACTGTCCTTTATATTGTCGGAATCTGACCACAAGTTAATTGGCCAGGTAGGGGTAAGATCAGTTGGAGGTATCCGTGCCGGAGCAAGCAACGACCTAATTATACTAAACCACCATTCTTCGAGGTTTCGCCTCTCAATCCCCAACCTTAGACACCGATTAGGAAAAGTCAAATTCTAACAACTTCCCCTTTAGGTCAATCTCCTAAATGAGTCCGAGATGTCCCCAGGGGCAAATGTCTAGCAATTTTTATTAAGGCTTAGGTTGTGTGAGGGGGAGGTGATTTTTAGGCTAAGGGAGGGTAATGACTTCCCACCTTATGCTGTTTTGGATTTTGCCCTTAAGTTAAATTTGTGCAAGTGTGCAATATGGATAAGCATGAACACAAAAAAAGCGAGTAAATCGCTAAAGTGTTTAAGTATATGCTATGCAATATGTATACCTCCTATCAATATCACAACACAAGAATAAAATACAGTATATTGGAATGAAAATTGACACGTGCCTAGATGCAAATGTCTAAACCATTTTATAGCATCTAATTTCCGTATTTTAGTTCTTTAAAATTATTTATAGTGTACATGTAACATAAAAATTAGCAGTAGAGTATAAGAATATACAAGAAGTTACCCGACCACACAAGAGCAAGTGTGGACTTCTGCAACGCTAAATTTAACCTGCACACAAAAAACAAGAAGAAAAGTTAATAAAAATGTGAAATCAAACCGTTCCCATCCCCGACAACGGCGCCAAAATTTGATCAGTCTAAAACCGCACACAGAAAGTATATGTTTTGAAATTAAGATTTGAGGTACGTGAGCTTTGGCTTCTTCGATACTTCCGTTATAGAATCGAGGCTAAAACGAGTCGAATCCATAAGGACAGGAGGTGATAGAAGCTTTACCTGTTGATTCACGTGTATGTTAAAAGTTCTTCAAAGTTTTAAAGAATGAAAAGAAAGGAAAAGAAAGAATGAAAAAGAGAAGTGTACGGTGGAAACAAAGAAGTGGGATACATAGAAAAGCATAGTTTTTGTAGTTTTTGGTATATTCTTACAACAAGTGAAAGAGAAAGAAAACTCACAGCTACTAACTACTAATGATTCTACCAACACGCTAATCTCTTAGTGATAGTTGTCGCACATGTATCATCGGCCATTACTAGTCCTTGGTTCAAGAGCGATTCAAAACATGACCCATATATAACTCATCACAACCCAACTCAACAAAATAAGTGCAAGCTACACTTAAACCATCAAAACTAAACAAAAGTAAGCATGGAGTAAAGTAATATTAGTTTGTTAGAGAGTTAGGAAGTTAAAGTGTTAGATCCATCATCATGAGCCATCAATGGCTCTTGCAAGAGCAAGGTCAAATCGAGGCTATTAGATTCATGTGGATTATCAAATAAGAAGTTAGACTAGTTGGTGGTTAGTAGTTAGTTGTCATGAGAGAAAAGTTAGCTACACATGTAAAATGAGTTAGAGAGAAGAAAATATAGAGAGGTAAAGAGAGCACCTTTCATAGCTTGTCACTTCTATTACAAGCACTCTTGCATTCTACTCATGTATCACTCTTTCTCCTAATACAAGATCTAAAACAAAACGAAAAATATAATGGAGGAAGAAGAATACTAACCTAAACTACCCTAAACTATAAAATGAAAATGAAAACTACCTAAAACTCTGCATATCTCCTGCTCTGAATCCCAAGGGGATATTTATAGGCACCAGGAGAACAGGGGCCATGGGGACAACCTCTGGCCCGAAGCCAGCCGCGCGCAGCCCTTTTATCTCTTATCAGTTTTTGTGCCCGGTTTCTGATTTGCAGCCCTTGGTTTTGACAGAATCAGCCTCCTAGGTCAATGACTATCTTAATAGGTTTTTAATCACCAATTAAATGGTGATTTAGGGTCTTCTTCTTCATTGCACACCATGGACCTAGAATCAAGCAAGCAAAGCTTTATTATCAGAATTTAATACGAAATAAATGTGAAGATGTGATAAAAATTATGCAAAATTAGAGACTAATGATGGAGCTTGTTTCTTTTGAAGCAAAGTTTCCAATCTATTATGATTGAATGCACAATTGCTCAAAGTTGAGCTCAAACAATTTATTCTATTTTTCAAAAATTGTATCTCATTTTGATCAATAGTGGCATGAAAAGCATGGTGAGTATGAGAATCAACAATCTTTTTCTTTTTAGAAATATTTTCCTTTTCTTTTGAAATAATTTTTCTTTTTAAAGAGTTGTTTTCTTCCAAAGCAATTTCTTTTTCCTTTTCCACCAAAATAATTTTATTTTTCAAACAAGTATTTCCTTCACAAAGATCATTTAATTTAGAAGTCAAGGAAATATTGTCCTTTTTGAATATGTCATTTTCTTTGAAATACATTCCAATTTATTTTGAAAAGAATCTTTTTCTTTTAACATGGAATCAAATTTATTTTTCAATTTCTTATTATCCTTTTTAAGCAACTCATATTTTTCAAGAAATTGTTGACAAAATGATTCAAGCTCATCATAGGACATGTCAATATCTTCTTCTAGCTCGGATTCAGAATTTACCTCAAGGGGTTATCCCCTTGGACCATATAGCACAAGTTGGAAGCATCACTTTCATCATCCGAGTCACTCACCCATAATATTATTTTTGTTTGCCAAGGGAGACTATAGTATATCATACTATAAAAGCCGAATCAAAATTAGCAACTCTAGATAAATATTCAACATTTAGGGTAGATTTCAAAGCATGGATGACTTTTACATTAGCCTCAAGATTTTGCCATTTAAACAATATGAATCTTTAACAGTGACAAAATAAATATGAATACCTAGGGCTTTGAGGTATATTGACATCTTAACCTTCCAAGTTTGGTGTTAAGAATATCAAACATAGGAGGTGACATGAAATCCATGTGTGTGTATAAATATTGTGATTAGCCAAAAATAAGGATCTTTAACTCTAGGTTGTTAGTAGGGGTGAGCATCGGTCGGTTCGGTTCGGGTTTTGCCAATTTTCACAAAATCGAACCAAGCCGGACAAGGTCATGAGAACCAAACCAACTCGGATCGGTTCGGTTCGGTTTGATTAATTGGGGGATCACCTCGCCATCAAACTTCCCATCTCAACTTTCAAACCTCTCATCAAAACTAACTTGATTATGAATCTTTTTCCCGTGATCAATATTTTTCTCATGCGAATACTGGATTAAAAAATAAACTAGCTTTCAAAACTTATACGAACATAAAAGTTCAAAAATTATTTAAGAAAAGCTTTAGAATATATCTACATTAGATATTTAAAAGAGATGTGTAATACTTTATTGCATATAACAGAATATTTCAAAAAAATATAAATGATATGTAAACAATAACCTTAATATTACACAAAAATGTGAACATCTCATGAATTTATTGCTTGAAATGTTTCACTAATTCAAGCATTTTAATGATTCTGAAAAGTTAGGGCTGTGTACTCATGACATAACACAAGCATGCATGACATGACATATATCAATATCATTGTAAAACTATGAATGTTACTTGTATTGGCACAAAACTGTGCTGGGTTAATTTGGTTCGTTAATTCGGTTCGGTTTGGGTTTTAGAACTCGATACCGAAACCTGACCGAATTTACGCGGTTCGGTTCAGATCGGTTTTGGTTTTCAATTTTCGGGTAGTTTTTTCGGTTTAACCGAACTCTGCTCATCCCCAGCTGTTAGACCCAAATCAAGAGCACCAAGATCTGATACCAATTGAAATCACCTAGAGGGGGGTGAATAGGTGACTAGCTAATCTAATGGTTAATTAATGCGGAATTAAAACTATTTATGCAAATTAAAAACTATTAAGCTAAACACACAAGGTATAACCTAAGAGTGTAGCCGAATTCCCCGTGAAGGGCTCTGGACTATCTCCTGAAGATTTCTTTAGATAAGAGTTGAGGTGCCGCTATAGCTCTCTTGGTTGAATACAAGTATGAGCAAACAATCCCCAAGCATATATCAATATAAGCACAAGTATATCAAGCAAGTAATGAATATGAACAATAAGAGTATGCAAGATATAAACACAAGTGAGAATAGGGAGAGCAATCGCAAACACGGGAGATTTGTATTTAAGGTTTGAGCACCCTTGCTCTACATCCCCGCCTTCAACACTATGAAGGATTTCTATTATAATCGATCCCACCGGATCACTCGGTGTCGCAACACCTATAAGCGAGTTCACACTATAACTCCTTTGGACTCTCTAGTCCCTCTCTTATTCCCGCAAGAACAAACACAAGCTTGCTGAGGCCGCACCTCTACACCGAGCTCTCACTAGAACTCAAAACAATGCGAACCCGCAAGTTCGCCTCCCAAATACAGAGTAGAACACTTTGGTGATCACAACATTTTGATCACCTAAAATCTCTTGCAAAAAGATCCCTATAGGATTGATATAGCAATAGATAGCTCAAGTGTGTGTGAGAAAAATAAGGATTGATTTGTGGAAAAAAACTCAAGAAATCTCTTTTTCAAAACACTCTTGAAAAACTTTCCTTTTGGTATGGAAGTATTAGCATTAAAACAAGTGGAGAAAACCTCTACAATAGATGGAAAAACTGGTTTTGAAACTCTCTAAAAATCTTGTTAAAAATAGTCCAAGGGAACCCCAATATATAGGCATAAAAAAATAGTTGTTGGGATCGAGATCAGCAATCTGGACTGCTGGCGGTCGACCGCCCGATCGATCGACCAACATTTAGATTTCTGACCGTTGTGCCAGTGGTCGACCGGCCGGTCGACCGTGGCCTGGATACAGAGAGCAGTAGCTCCTTGCTGGTCGACCAGGGCCATTTCCAGATAGCAGAGCTCTCTGGCGGTCGACCATGTCGGTCGATCGACCCTCCAGCCAAACAGGCCGTGAATGTTTTGTGCACGTCGGTCGACTGCCCGGTCGACCGACCTCTGGCTTGTCGACCGGCAGAAGGCCAGAAACAACAATTTTAGGGATTAAAAACTTGTAATTTTCCTTCAATAAAATCTCATAAATTCTCTAAAAATCTACAAAAATAAGTTCAGTAATACTTTGATATACAAACATGTTTGGTAAAAATCAAAATATGTTACAAACATTTTGAACTCTTTTTGTAATATGGAAGTTTTGCCTTAATCAAAAATCTGTTTTTTTCAAAATGATTTTTTCAAATTGAAAACCGATTTTTTCAAAATCCTTTCAAATATAAAAATAAGATATTTTAAACACTTTTAAAACTTAGTGTGTATGGATATGATCTAGTACACATATATGATGAAATATCTATATTTTGACATTAAGATCTAAAATTTGTTTTGATAAAACACAGTATATTTTAAAGCTTAAAAACTAGAACGGTATTTTCCAAAATGAAAACTTTTATGAAAACACATATAAATCTTGTGTGTGAGTGTATATGAACTTGAGCAATCTACCAACTAAACTATGCTTTAAATTTTCTAAAACAAAATCTTGATACCTACAAACATGACACAAGTCCTCTCTTGAAAATCTTCTTCTCCTTCTTGACTTGGTCCAAAACTTGATCCAATGAGCTAGACTCCTCTTGAGTACTTGATGTGATCTTGATGCACAAGCTCTTGAATCAACACGTGCTAGCTCCAAAATTTGACTTTAAATCCTTTGTTTAATCTAAACACCTACTAAGATCTTGATCACATATCTGAGACTAATTTAAACATAAGATCATTAATACTATAACTACATAAGTTAATCATCATCAAAATAGAGTGATGGGCCTTTGGGCCAACACAGAGGACCAAGAGAAGACCATGTTCACTTGTCCATTTAGGATATTTGCTTATCGCCAAATGCCTTTCGGCCTTTGCAATGTGATTGCACACATTTATTGCATTATTCTTTATTACATATCCACATTTATCATGTAATAAATTCGCTAAATTTCTTAGCATAAATGTCTATTTTGCAGAAGATAATCATGGGGAGAAAAAGGATAAAATCAAATAAATATCAGTTAAATTCAGATTTAGCTAGATCTATTTGGTTAGAGGAGGATGATCTCAAATCCAGTTGGTTAAATACAGTTTTAGTGACTCAAGTGGTTAAAGCTAAAAATCAACCATGGATAACGTTAAGTACAGAGTCCAAATCCAAGGGATAAATGGATAGAGAGAAGTTCAAGGATGAGATGAAGCAATTTTGACTCAGATTTTGGCTGGATACATTTTAGTATTTGAATCATAACGTTCGCTTCCAGAACTTAATTCTGATAATTCAAGATGATCTAGAAAGAGAACTTAAAGTGCTACAAATCTTATGTTGATTATTATTTCTAATTCTGTTATTTGATAATTATATTTAGTAATCAATACGCCAATAAGCTGCAGATCAGAACTGAATATCCACATTAAATCAAGTTTGGAGATAAGGGGAGGATTCAAATTCAAAAATAGCCAGCTTCCCTTATCTTCATACTCTTCTATCCTCTGCATTTCTCCTATAAATACCTGCAATCTCAAAGGCAAAAGGGAACGACCAAGTAGATAGTAGAATTTAGGCTAATTTGTAGTTTGTAACTTAGGTTTTTAGTTTTCTTTTATGTAATTTTTATTTTCTTTATGTAACTGAGAGGAGAGGAGACTTTTATGGAGGAATGAGAACAAGCTTGTACTGAGGGTGACACTGGAGTAAGTGATCTTTTCTTTCATATTATTTGAATCAAATCGAAGTTTTCTTTTCTTTTCTATTCTTGTTTTTGTTTGCTTCCCTCTTCTGTGGATCCAAATAAATCTGATAGCTCGAAGTTGCCTTGCCCTTGCAAGTGCCGTTGATGGCTTATGGTGATGGATATCCATTTATATGGTAGTGTAGCTTGCCCCTTCATTTCATAGTGTAAATCAGGAATGAGGAAGATCCTATTTGTCATACTTCGCTCGCCTTCAAACAAAGGTACATCGTCGATACGGGTCAAAGGTAAGCAGGCGCCGAAGAGGTAATTAAGTTTTAGGTTTTAGTTTTCTTTCTTTTAATTCTTTAGTTTAGATTACCAACACAATCTACCACTTTTTAATCACTCTTTTTCAATTTCTTTATACATATCAATTTCTATGTTTTCCACCTTCTAAATCTACCACTTTCTTTTTAACTTAACTTTAACTTATTTTTTCTTTTCTTTTTAAGAACTAAAAGCAGATTTTTAACCATTCTTTGTAACCTAAAAGAGAGCTTGCTAAAAAAGCTTCCATCGCTAGTCCTCCTTGTGGATCACGACCCGCATAGCCACTCGCTATTGTGGTAGTATTGAGCACCTTGCACTCTTTATTCTTAAGTTCTGAAATTTTGTATTTTTGTGTGCAGGTAAAAATATCAATTAAATTTTGGCGCCATTGCCGGAGAGGGACGGTAAGTTATTCTCTTTTAGTTTACATTTTTGGTCAACTCTTCTTTGTTTTTGGTGTACAGATTTAACAATAAGGAATTTTCTTGCAGTGGACAAATAAGTGGCCCAGGACTCTGCTTAAGAATGCAAAGCCCAGAAGCCCTTAGATTTGCTACATTCCTGTGGTAATCTGAGTGAACTACTAACCTGTGTTTTCTGCAGTTGGTTGAATTACATAGTTTAATATCTGTATCATTTATTTTCTTATTTGACTCACTGTATATCTATTTCTAACACAACAGTAGAAAGTTGATTGTAAATGCTAAAAATGATTTAGACTTTGTATTTAGGCACGTGTCTATTTCATTACATTTTTTATTTACTGTTGAAGAGTGCTGAGCCAAGGTATGTGTGCATAACATTTAGTATAAGGTTCATTCTTGTATGAAATATTACTTGAGTGTTAACTTTTTCTATATACTTATACACTGCACTAAATTGATTTAAGGGCTCGTCCTGTAAACAAGATAAGGTGGAGAAGTCATTACCCTCCCTTAGCCCACAAACAATCTCCTCACTCACTAACCCAAGCCAAACTAAAATTGAGTAGACGTTGGCCCCAGGGACATTGATAGGTAGTAAAAAGTGCATATTTATCAATACATTTACTATCACATTTTCATATTTATTCCTATAATTTTGCACATTTACTAATATTTTATTATTTATTGTGTGCAGGCCTTGAGTAATTAATTAAATAAAGAATAAAGCCTTAAAAGAAGCCAAAAGCCCAAGTTCAAGCCCAATGCAAAAGTTGCAATTATCAAATGTCAAAGTTGCAATTACCAATCACAATAGTTGCAAATACTAAAAGAAGAGAGAAGGAAGACTTCTATTCAACCCTAAATACTTGCAGGAGAGGATAAAAGCCAAAGAAGGAGAGTTCAAGATCACAAATTCGTTGATAAAGATTTGGATTTAGGGTAACTTGCTTCCCAAGTTATCCCGAAAATTCAAAATAAAGAGTTGAGATACAACTTCCAGAAGGATAAACCCAGATGGACGGACCAGAGAAGGCCACGCGCGAAAGCGCGTGGCAGCCGACACAACTTGGCCGCGGAACGCGGCCCAAGCCGCGTTTCCGCGGCATTTTGGATGAGCCAGGGCAACGGTTTTCATGGAGGAGTCGTATTGGGACTCTACCTCCTTCTGCACCTATAAATACCCCTGCAGAGCAATAGAGAAGGGCGTCCAGCGCAGTACAGGGCCAAATCTAGGGTTTTTAGGCTTTCTTCTAGTTTGTAGTTAGGTTTTTATTTTTCTGTTTGCAATTTTTTTTTTATGTAAATAAGAGAGAGGCCTATGTTGAGAGTGACACTGATGTACCCTCTTCCTTTCTTCCATTGTTTCAAGCAATAAAGGTAATATTTTTCTTATGTTCATTGTTTTACTTTCTTTTCGTTTTCTTTTCCTTTTCTATTTTATCTCTGTTGGTTTTTGATGAGCATGCAAGTGATTTCGAAGCACAAGTATAACAAGTCTTTGTGAGTGCCAACGATACTTCATGGAGATGTTCTCCTCCTCAAGGTCCGTATCACTTCATTCTTGCCCAGCTTGATGATATAATGCGAATAGGGGACTGAGCTCGATCCTATGACTCACGCATTGAACGCCTCCGAAGCAATGTAGAACATGCAAGGTTTTCAGGTAATCATCAACAAACTAAGGTAAGTATTTCTTTTTCTTTCTTTTTTTATTTTTGTAGATTAAATCACCAACACTTCAACTCTTTCTTTCCAACTCATTATAAATACCACTTTCTTCGTAACCTAACTTTAACTACTATTTTTTATTTTCCTTTTAATAACTAAAAGAAGAAATTTTTAGAGAACTTACT